>JAGJRO010000144.1:0-15755 GCA_022832285.1 Lepidurus apus apus | reverse complement strand
CCCCCCGAACCCCCCCCCCCCTGGGTACGGGCCTGACTTGAGTATAGGAATCTTGAGCTTTGGTAGTTTTTTTGCAGCCGTTTACTCAAGCTTCCTAATGGCAAAAGGTTAACCGTGCAAGAGGAATGACGTATGCGAGCCGTTGCCAGTACTGTTGCAATGTTTCTCTCATATATTTCTAATCGGTGTTCTTCAATACGCTGTAAATAATGCCTTGTATCTTTTCTTATAGGCTAACTTCCGTTTCTTACACATCTTTTATGGCTCCCTTGTCCCTAATTGGCTTGCTAATTGAAGTTGGAACCTTAGCGCTTCCCAATTGCGAACAAATAATTCTTCTGCTTTGCTTTTGATTGTGCTGTCATCGCCTCCGCTTTTGGTATAATGAGTTAATTAGTCCATTTCGTTTTACCTTTTCAGGAAACGTACCGGAACTTTTCTCTTTTGGGCGTCGAGTTCGCCCAATACCAAGAACTCGTAACTTGGTGGAAGCATAGTCAAGATAACGCTCATCTTCACGCCCCAAACTTGTCTTATTCTGAAGACAAAAGAAAGAAAAGTCCGACCGAAGAAGTGACACTTCCACCTGGAGGGGTTCCCAGCGGAATTTCGAGCGTATCAAAGAGTAGACGCCAAGATCAGAGTGTTCAAACGGAAACCTTGGTTGCTTCTGTGGCTAAAATTAACCCCACACTTGCCACCACTACACCTGCCATGAATTCGCAGCCACTCGAGACCCTTATTAGTCATATCACGGGAATTAAATTAGCTTTGGACCGTGTTGTCCAGCAGTTGAAGCAGTTGAACACTGACAAGCTTGATAGAAGCCAAGCCGAATCAGTCCGGCATGTCAAGCAAATTACTTATTTAAGCTCCTTAGAGGCTTCTACGGACCAAATGAAAAAGCTACTTCGGAAAAAAGAGTCTCACCTCGAAGACATGGGCCTAAATTTATTAGAATTCCAAACCGACCACCTCAACAGCTTGGATACGCAGTTTGCAAGCGTACATTGCAAACTCGATGATTTGTACCAGCTTCAGTCAAATTGTACCGCTAGGGCTCCAGAGGAGAAGAATGAAATTTTGCGTCAAGTTCAAGAAGCCACAACAGCGGCTTTGCACAAGCACTCTTCAGCTGGTCCCCCTAAGGCTGAAGAGCATCAATCAACAATACTTGTTCCGCAAATCAATTTTAAGTATTTACCTCAGGCTGGTCCATCCCGCCCGAAAAGAAAGGGAATAAGCCTTATTAGGAAACAGACTCGTCTCATAAAGAGGTAAGTTTTTTTTTCTGTTGTATTACCAGTTTAGGCGGAAGCCTATTACTGGGAAGAGGTAAAGTTATTGGAACAGGAAGGAAATGGAAAAGTTTGAAGTATGGAAAATTAAAAAGTTAAAATGGGAGGTCCCCTGAACTCGAAGCTCATATAATGCGGACGATGAAAGCTTCTGTAAGCCCAAAGACAATAATGAAATATTTCTTGGGAAACTGTCAACAATGAAAATTTCCGAGCTTTGAGGACACATTCTGTTCTCCTACGTAGGACTCAGTAGTAAGTCGAGCAAATTTAGCTAGTGGGAGCTGCAAAAACGAACGCGGCTCATATCTTGGTAGTCTAAAATAAAAATGGATAAAAATATAGGAAATTGCCTCACATTGCGAAAATATAGAAATGGGGTTTGAGCCAAAAACTTATTATAGACCCGGAGTCCCAGCATAAGTTTGCCAGACTTTAAACGCACTTGACCCGCATGTCAAATAGCCAAGCAAATAGCTATGCCTCAAGGCTATAGTTATATAATGAAAAGCTCAAGGCTAATTAAATAATAAAAGTTTTTGTGTACAACGCAACACGACGTATAATGAATGTTTATATAACAGTCAATCGTAGAATCTAATAATCGATTCCGTTGAATGTATCGTACCATTCGTACGCTTAGACCATACGATGCTTTGAAGTAATGTCTCGTTTTTCAATTAAAATCTTTTTTTGCTTAAGGCTTATATTAAGCTTCGTGTGCGTTTTCAGAATCGCCAATAGCAACAGTTGCAAAAAGAAATCTCCAAAAACGGAGCTTTAACCGCTTTAACCTGAATTCTCTTTCAAAGAGGATCTACCAGAATCGCGGGCTCTTGATTAGTCACCTTTATTGTTCGTTACTAAGGAGACATGGGAAAAAAAGAACTGCTGTATCTAGGAAATGCAATTATTTTTGCGAGACTATATATTCTTCTCTTGGTGCGAAAGAAAGTTTGTCAGCTTTGTCGAGGAAATTGGCGAGGAAGTTGGAAGAAGGACCGGAACATGGGATCAAGGCTATTATTTTTTAATTTTTTCTCCGAAATGGTTAGGGAAGCTTAATCTAGCGCCTTTTTGTGTCGCAGAGATATCCTGCGACCAGCAGAAATGATACATTTACACGAAGAAGCCAGACAGACTAAAGCTCCTTCTCCTTACACCTAGGACTGACATCGTTCAAGAATTACAACCTTTAGGTGTCGTTTTTAAACCCATTTTTCCCTTCGGCGAACTAAGGCGCATTCTTTTATTTCTGCAGTACTTACTGTGTTGTGAATCGAAACATCTGGATAATATTTTATGTATTTTTACATGGAGACATCATATTTTTGTTTCGTGTTAAGAATTAACTGAGTGTTTAATTACACGGATATTTAACTCGAGCGAACTTTAGATCCATTTCAGATTTAAATGGTAATAACATTGCCGTCACTTGTTGTTTTTTTAAATCTCGTTAGCATTGCTTGTGTTCCTCTTCTCCCTGGGAATAATACAAGGTGGCTTGGATATGTTGGTTTCCAAGCAAATAAAGATGTCTGTAAAATAACACGCGCAGAAAATTTATTCTTTTTTGATTTTATATTTTACAGTTTGCAGGCTGAATGCCAAGCTTTACAAATTGCTGTAGAAGAACGAAATGCGCGGGTTTGGGTACTGGAACAAGATCGGGATAGACAGCGGGATTTTTCGGACCAAATTCAGGATCTGTTAACGAAAGTAACTTCACAGAAGACGTTCTCTCCAACCCACGATCCTCCATGTCAAGTAAGTTCTTTCTTTAAACTTTATACGCGTTCAAAGCCGCTATAACACGTTGAGAGAAGAGCTCCCATAGTCAATGCTCCAAAGCCCCCTCGATTCATTCCAGGACTCTTCAATTAATGCACGACTCTTCAATCATTGCCTCTATTAATGCACGAAGAACGAGACAGTTTTATGTAAATGTCTAAGTCGAGTACGAAGGAAGGATTGAGACTTCTATTCGATGTCGATCCAATAACGTGTTAACCGCATCCTGAAGCTTTTGAAGTGTGGTTCCTGTCAAGGGGGAGTTTGGAATACACGATCAGGCTTGATTTGGTTATTTCTAGTGTCAAGCTCGGCATCGAAGCGAGGAGGATCTTGGGAAGGAGATTGCCAAAGCGAATCAAGCTCAAGCGTCCGTATCGAAGCAGTTAATTGTCACCCTACGTCAGTTAATTCAGTTCCACGCTGACCTAGGTGACCGCCAAACTGCTCAAGTGGCCAAAGACCGTCGAGTTACCGAGGATCTTAAGGTAAATTGGTTAGCAGCAATAGCCAGCAATCTATACATCTTCGCTTCCTTTTCGAAGGGAAAAGAACGCTAGGCAGTTTTTATGCACTATGCTTTAATACTACAGCAGGTATATCATTTTTTTGCCAAATTTGAAAGCATTTGTTTGTAAGCTCTTAGCACAAAGCAAAGTGCATTTATATGTACATGTGTTGTCCATGGCTGACTTTCCTCGTTGGAACACGTTCATTTCTGACGTAATTCAACGTGATGCGCACTTGCTGTTTGTTCGAATTTCTTCCATGAGACAAGAAGACAGATAACCTTTCAAGATGTTGCTAAAGTACATCTCGAAATTTCATTTTTATTTTGACATTGCTGTCAAATGCACGCTGAGAGACCTTGTCAAGTGTAGTCATTCGTCTTTCTTCTCGTGCAGATTCTGCTTTCGCAGGAGGAGTTGCTACGGCAGACATGGGAGCTGTCAGGTGTGAACTCGGGTCAAAGATTGCTTGCTTTGAATCGCTGCTACCAGCACTTACTTCGCCGTCATTTGCTATTAAGAAGCCGCTACCTCCAACTGACTTTACGGTCAAAGGAAAAGCTGCGTCTTTGTCGAAAACAATTCCAGAAGTTGTGCCATTCTCGAACTTTGCGATGGAAAAGACTGCGACAACAAAGCCTAGCCCTCCAAGATCATTACAAGGTCAACTTCGCCAATTAATTCGCTCATACGATACTTTTTCTACACAAAACATGCCAGAAAGACGCTAATCCATGAGCAATCATTAAAATCAATGCTCCATTTCAACCCCAAATAATACAAACTATAAATACCACATATTTTTATAAATTAATTAAATTTTTACGTCAACCAGAGGGTTGTTTTGTGTTTTCGTTATTATGCTCCGTTTCTTTGTATTACACGCAAAATTAGTTTCAATTTACTAGTTGATTTTCCCTAGTTGAGCCGCTATTTTAACTTTTTATGTTTTCCTATCCAGTAGTTTTCACTTTTTTCTCTCCCAGATCGATTTACAACGTCAACCATGACGGAACATGTCTTTTTATATCTGACACAGTCTTTTATTTCTGCGCAGGTGTTGCTGGCCAGTTTAGGAGACAAAGTGATGCACTTGGTCGAGCTTTTGGATGGTGGCTGCATGGGTAACATTACACCGAAGGTAGAAGAGAAGAAAAATATGCGTGTCGGGTGGGAAAAACAGGATTTGACAACATGTTACAATAGTGTTTCCTTCCGCCTCGATTGGGTGAGGGATTGCATTCGTATTTTGCTCTTAGTTCTTTTGAAATGCGATGTCGAGCAAATACAATAGGTCGTGGTTTTCCTCGCCATTCAACGAAACTGGCATAAAGACATCGAAAAGCTAATTACTTGTAAAACCAATTTCCTTTATTTCCAGGTTTAACATTTTTTTACATAAGAATCCACATAAGTTTTTGGTTTTTCTTGAATAGACATAAAGGCAAGGTAACACAAAACAAAATTTATTTATTTTTTCCTATGGAAACGTTGATGGTGATGTTTCCATTCGTGGCAAAATGGTTGACGGCGTCTACTTTGAAGGTGAGGCAATCAGCATCCGTGTAATTTGCGCTCAAGCGAGATAAATCGCTATGGGTAGTACGACAATAGGACAGCTTCCTTCGGGGCTCCCCCACTGAACTGCGTTCCAACTCCAGCGCGTAGTAATAGTCGTTGGCATTACGACTCGGACCAAAGTATTGCACCAAAGCAAACAACTGACACCTGGGGATGTTTTGGAAGATATTGACGCGGAATAATTCATCGTAGCAGTGGACCATCCAATCCATAAGAAAGGAAGTTGGATTGCCCAACCCGAAATTCAACGTTTGGCGATCACCGACCAGCAAACGAGAAGCATGGTTGTCTTTAAGATGGACTAGATAATCTGGTAAGAATCCATTCCATTCGCAGGTCCGGAAAACGCAATTATAAGAACGAAAGTTGCAGTTGTTCTCGTGATCCGCTTTGTCGGTGAGCAAAAATCGGCCTCCGCAGCCCGCACTGGAATTCTTGCACGGGTATAGAAGTTGGTCCGCGACCTTCTCCATGGCTAGGTTCCTGGTGTCAGAAAAGCGCTCTCGGCAGCTTGGACAGAGCAGTAATTGGGGCTTGCAGCGACAGCATATCAAATGGCCACGCCGACATTGATGAATAGGAGGTGCAATGTATTCCAAGCATACTGGACACTCCAACAAGCTTAACAGGCTGGAGTGGAAGGTATCTAATTCATCTTTCATAATCTGACCAATTAGAGTGTTGCCGGGTGGACTTACTGAAGCTGTATGGTATTTGGCCACGACGCTGGAGCTGGTGCAAGGCTCGTCGGTTTGATTCGCCTGATCGTGCTTAAACGAGTCGGGCTTTGTCGGAAGTCGCATCAAGAGGAGCTGGGCTGCAGATGGACTGGATGAGAAGTTGGGCTGGGCGACAAGAGGACTTCCTTCAGGCTCTCTTTCGTTGCTATTGAATACGTCTGAATGGTTGGATCCAGAAGAGGGCGAAGACTGTACCAGGTAGGGCTCATCTAATGCCAGTACCTCGTCGTCTTGTTGTAGGTTGCTATTCCCATCTTCGTCTCTCAAACTTGCAGCAAAATTTTGATACCAGTTTAGGGGTGGTGTGTCGCGCTCGCCAGCAGTGTGAGACTCAAGTGTGTTCAAATGAACACCAAACTTTCTTCTGTAGCACGGATAAGTTGTACTAGCCTCCGCGACTCGGTCCGAATAGCGTGTGCAGATGCAGATAGAGAAAAAACAACGAGGGCAACGATTGTTCCTGCTAAAAACATCTGAAAGAATCATAAAATATGTATGTGTACTCACAAAGCCCGATTCCCAGAGAGCGACAACGGCAGACAAAGAAATTTTGTATTAAAAACTGAATAAAATAAACTAAGAGGAAGTTAGGGTTAACCGACACAGATCCAATGGTATCTGTAAGAATGTATGCTTCTCTCAATATATAAATATTACGTATCTTTCCTATCCTCTTCTTATCTTTCTTTGGGAATCATTAAAAATGGGTAAGGTAAGAAGGGTCTTACCTATGTCTGAGCTCTCGTCAGAAGAGCTATCTGAATCACAAGTAGGCTCAATAACTATTCTTCGCCGACGCGAAGGAGTGCTGGATGTAAGGGTTAGCGAGCCAGATCGTTTCCTCATTATTTTAAAGTTTAAAAATGAAGCATTAAGTTAAGAAAGAAAATTTAAAAGCCCTTCGCAATTGCGAATAAAAGTAAACAAACGAACATATAACACGACTGTTTTGGAAGTTGTAGATAATATACGTATAGAGGGCAGACATAGTCGGGCTTAAGCGTAACACTCAATCTTGAGCGTCAATTTCAAACCGAATTTTGACGTTAATACGGAACACGCGAACGACCCATTTATTTGTGCCTCATATTCATTATACCGAAAATACATCCGTACTCGGTTCTAAGAATCAATTTACCGATACTACCAGGAATAATTCCACGAAAGCTTGTAAGATATGGGATTAACACGGCAACAGGCCTGCATGCTCGTTAACACACACACAAAGATAATCAATAAAATACGAAATACATGTAGCAGATTTTAGACGCTAAATACTAAGCAGGGAGAAAGTCTTGCAAGTTGAACAATGTGCTCTAAGCCTAAATTGACATTACCCTATTTATAGAAATTCATGTAGCGTTCCAAGACCTGTTCTAATGGTAAGTAATATCTCGATACAGTATACCAGGATAACAAAGACCATAAAATCAGTATAAATCGAAACTGGATGTTATAGTGGGGAGTTCGACGAGAACGTACAAAACGTACTCTGGCTCCCGTGTTAAAAGTTGCGATGTGCTAGACCTTCGACGTGTACAGTCTCAAGCGGCTCATAGAGGGAAACGGGCTGAAGGGAACAGCGAATTAGTAATTCCAGCACATCAACCGTGGACCGCTGTGTATGCTTTAGAGTAACAAGCTCTCTCCGCTGTTCACCATGGCTGCTGGTGTAAGTTTATTTTTGATTTTCGTCTTAATCTGCAATATCCTTGCAATGTTTAGCCATCTGTGCTTAGATTATTCTTTAAAGTGACTTAAAGAGTTAACTGTATTTTTCTGTGCAGACGTTGTACACCTATCCGGACAATTTCCGTGCCTTTAAGGCCCTAATTGCTGCCCAATACTCGGGTGCAAAAGTAACTGTCGCACAGGATTTCGTATTCGGCGAGACCAACAAATCCGATGCTTTCTTAAAGAAGTTTCCCTTGGGAAAGGTATGTCAAATTCTTAACTTCACCTTCCAATAAACTTCTTGCTTGAAAATAACGCCTTTTGCGAGTCAAAAATGTTGAACAGCTGTCAAAATCTTTCTTAATTAACCCTCTGTGCTCTGTTTTAGGTACCGGCCTTCGAGACCAACGATGGGCAATACCTTACTGAAAGCAACGCCATTGCCTACTATGGTAACCGCTATTTTTGTTCTCTCTGATGGAATGTAAAGCGTATATCACTCTTGCTGACGTAGCTTTATTCTTCCAGTTGCCAATCAGCAACTGCGTGGCAGCTCGGATTTGGAGCGTGCTCAGGTTGTGCAATGGATGAATTTCGCAGACAGCGAAATTTTGCCGGCGTCTTGCACTTGGGTCTTCCCTACTTTGGGCATCATGCAATACAACAAACAGGTAAATATACCCATTTGCCTTTATAAAGTTCTACCAGCTGTTATGGTAGTTGTCAACGTTCATTCCCTCGTCCGGGTTTACTTGCCAGTTTGTTTCTACGACAGATTGGCTAACCTAGACGAGGAAAAGCAAAGAAATGGGTTCCACCTTGCTAAGCCGTTATCTTAGGCGAGAACTAAGACCATTTAACATTCTTACACATCTTTTGTTGATATTATAACCAACCACCACAAATTTAAGTTTCACTCTTTAATTTTACTAGCTCGAAACCTTTGTTGTAGGCTACTGATCGCGCAAAGGAAGATATCAAGCGTGCCTTGACTGCTCTGAACACGTACTTGCTTCCGCGTACGTTTTTGGTCGGCGAGCGTTTGTCTTTGGCTGATATCGCTCTGGCTTGCACCCTCCTCCACCTGTACCAAAACGTAATGGACCCAGCTCAGCGCCAGCCCTTCCAGAACGTGAACCGTTGGTTCACAACTTTGATTAACCAAGCTCAGTTTAAAGCCGTACTCGGTGAAGTCAAGCTTGCTGAGAGTGAAGCTCAATTCGACGCCAAAAAGTACGCCGACTTCCAAGCTAAAGTAGGTGGTGCTGCTCCGGCCAAGAAGGAGGAGAAGAAGGCCAAGAAGGACGACAAGAAAGAAGAGAAAAAGGAAAAAAAGAAGGAAGAGAAGAAGAAGCCTGAACCAGAGCCTGCTGAAGAAATGGATGAAGCTGATGAAGCTTTGGCCTTAGAGCCCAAGTCCAATGATCCTTTTGATACCATGCCCAAGGGCACATTCAATATGGACGATTTCAAGCGCTTCTATTCCAACAACGATGAAGCTAAGTCGATTCCTTACTTCTTTGAGAAGTTCGACAAGGAAAACTACTCCATCTGGTTCGGCGAGTACAAGTACGCTTCAGAACTCACCAAGACCTTCATGTCCTGCAATCTTATTGGAGGTAAAAATGAATTTGTCGTCTCTGGTTTGATTTAATTAATTAAACAAAAATTTATAGGAATGTTCCAACGTTTGGACAAGATGCGTAAGCAGTGCTTTGCCTCTGTGTGCCTCTTTGGAGGAGACAACGACAGCACCATCTCTGGTATCTGGGTTTGGCGTGGACAAGATTTGGCCTTCGAGGTAAACTTACTTTATCCATTTCTTATTTTTTTCGATCTTTCGTTATACTACACGTTTAATCACGTACCCTCGTTTGGGCAGTTTGTGCTAATTTGTTTCCATAACGAATTTGCCTGACCTGTCTGAGGAAGAGAACTGAAATGGGTTCCACCTTGCTAAGTTGTTATCTTAGGCGAGAACTAAGACCATATAACAAAAGTTCGCTAGGGCGCCGATTGTTAAAAAAAAGTTTCTGAACTTAATTAATTCCTCGCGGTTTTTCTTGTTCGTTTCCAGTTGAGTCCTGACTGGGCCATTGACTACCAGACGTACGACTGGAAGAAACTAGACCCCACTAGCGAGGAGACCAAGAAGTTGGTATCTCAGTACTTTTCCTGGACTGGTACCGACAAGGAAGGACGCCCTTTCAACCAAGGCAAGATCTTCAAGTAAAGTAGCAGCGCACATCATCGCTCCACGCGGCAATCAAGATTTAGTGTCCTGCTGGAGGGAAGATGGTACATGGTTGAGGGCTTTAAAAGCAACAGTTTCCTTGCCCTTGTTTTCGGTTTAAATACACCACCTTTACCACGTCAAATAAAAATGCATCTCAAATCAAGAAAAATTGTTTTGAGTTTCACTTCTAAGGCTCCCGTATACCTTAGCTCGGTATAGGCGGTTAGCATGGGAAATTCGGAACAACTTTTGGAGAAAACCAATGCATTTAATGAAAATAATCTTTTGACAGTAATCTAGAGCTTGCTAACAGGCAGTGCACAACCAATGCAAATTTTTTTCCAATGAGTAATAAATTAGCTATACGCAAATTAAGTTTGCAACTATGAGAAATACGTTGCCTAAAATCTGTCCTTCGGTTTGTGCGCGCTTTCGCAAAACAATAACAAACATCAGTACGATCTGTGACTGTTTCGCTTAAATAAGCTAAGGTAAACGGAAACCTAAAGGGAATTTAAGAATCTTTCTTTTCTGTATTTAAGGACAGCCCTCCCGTAGAACGTCTAAAAGACTAACATATACACCAAGCAAACCTTTGGAAGCTAGAGGAAAGAGTTTGGAATGTAAGGGCTATAGAAGAGGGAGAAACGGAGCATTAACGTTGGACTGTATAGTACTGTTGGGTTAGCAGGGAATGGATATTTATCAGTTCTTGTGACCTTGGTTACCCTAAATGGCTGCACGAGCCGTTGTAAATCATTTTTTAACATTCGATTAGTCGCAAAAACAGCACATAAATCGCCTGGCAAGAGCGATCAGGTAAAAAAACAAAGGAAAAACATAACAAAATTAAGGGTAATGGGAATGACTGGTTGTAAGCCACGTCTTACTTAACCCGAACGGTATAGGCAAAATTATAGTAAGGGAATTGGCAATAACTTGGTTGGTAAGGCACAGCTAAACAAGCTCCTCTTCTCCGCAGCTATGTTCTAAGCCCCCTTTTTACCCCATTAAAAAATTTGTAGAAATGAAAACTAGTGGTTGAGCAGGTCATTGCTTCAGATGCCATTGTTCAATATATGAAACGCTGCTCCTAATGCCCAACTGGTCTCATACCCGTCTATCTTCTTCCTCAACTGAATAATATGAAAAGAAAAATAAATTAATTGATAGAATTCAACAAATTAATTTATAGTATTGTTACTTGGAGTATCGTCTCTGGTTTGAGCCCGAACCCGTGATGTAAA
Source organism: Lepidurus apus apus (assembly GCA_022832285.1). Classification (NCBI taxonomy): domain Eukaryota; kingdom Metazoa; phylum Arthropoda; class Branchiopoda; order Notostraca; family Triopsidae; genus Lepidurus; species Lepidurus apus. The sequence continues at coordinate 4,679 of JAGJRO010000144.1, read as the reverse complement.
AGACTGGCAATGAAGGTCATATCAAGGCAAGCAAAGGGCTGATCAGCATTGGCCGTAAGACACGCTACAGAAACAACGAAAAAAGGTTATTTCCTTAGAATCTTTTGAAGATGAGAGGGTTTACTTTCTCGAGCGGTCTGAAAGAGCTGCTGTATCGTCACGCTTCCACCCTCTAAATCTATAAATTGGGGTTAAAATGTGCTGTGAAGAGGATGTCAAGAGATTATAAGATCATATACCGATAAGTCCATGTTCGGTGGCTCGGTCGAAGTAGTACGAGATACCAAGAATCTCCCGGCTATTCAACTCGACCGGTTTATGAACGGATTCTATGACGGCCGCGCGCGCAAGTTTCAAACAAGACTCGTAATCCGCGCTATGATTCAGTCCAGCTTTGACGTCAATGCTCTGCGCACCTCTAAACAAGCGGGGCATTTGCGAGTTTCTATTGAGGACAAGTTTTTTTTTCAATGCAAATGAGCTTACTTGACGGTATAGGTTACGCCAGCGTACGTCCATGTCCTGGTCGTAATGGAATGAATGCAAGGCGATCGCAGTTCTTTGACACCTTCTGGATTGGTTGCTGTAAGAATCTCTTTTCTAGCAGCCATCAAACCCATTCCCAAATAGCTAAGTCGTAGAAAATTGGTAAGGAATTTTCTTTAAATTGCAAGATTTTTTTTAAGCATTACCTATACGAGTACACGCCTAGATTTTCTTGTAAGGCAGTGACTTGATGGATGAATCCTGACGGAGCCCCTTCTGTAGTGTGTTTTTCTTTGGGAACAAACGTAATCTGAGTAGAACCTCCTCCGAGATCCAAAGCTGCCACGGTGTCGTCTGATTCACTACCAAGGCGATCTAAAGTAAATCAACTTGCATAAAAAGTCCAAACTATTACAATATAATGCTGTACCTAATAAGAAATTGATTGTGAACCACGAAAACAGTCCTTCGTCAATGCCGTCCATTATGCTGACGGAGTTCTTCGCTATGAGAAAGCCTGATTCTTGGAAGACTTTGCGAACTTCCTCGAGTAACAAGTCGGCTTTTTCTGAAGGTAAAAGTCGGAGTCCAGCCGTTGCTTTGAGCACCAAAGGAGTACTGGCCCAACGTGATCGAGGGATCATTTCTTTCGCTTTGTCTAGCAGTTGCTTAATGGATTGAGCACCCTAACATTATAAGACATGTTAGGCAAATGGTAAAAAGTAAAGCTCCGCTTACTTTCTCGGGTTCGTCCTCATAGGAAGACAAACCAGGTTTTATATCAGCGAAAAATTCCTCGTCAAGCTTCACACGTCGGTCTAAATGGCGAATAATGAACATTTACGCGGGTCTTACAGTATTATATCCATGTTTGTAAGGCTACCTGACAGGGACCTGTGGAACGTAAACGCTAAAATTCTAGACCCTGTGCTTCCTGCGTCAACTACTATCGTATGAACTTCTTCATGAAGGCCCAGCAGGACCGAAATTCGGTCGAGAAGATTAACGCTATGGCCTTTGTGTAATGGTACGATCGCATTGATGGCCACTATAATGAATAAATAGAAAGATTAACACAAAAGAGGCAAAACATAATAAAATTTCGCGGTTTCGAGTAACAAGCAGACCTAGGATTGATAGCGCGCAGAGGGACACAATTGTGGCTGTAAAGGCTAATTTTGTGGCTCTCCAAGCATTGTTGGGTTTCACAGAATGAAGTTTCTTTTTCGCAATATATTTTTCGCTGCCCATCTAAACGACAGATTAAGAGAATGAATGTTACTGTTTGTTACGATAAACTTGGTCAAAAAAATATTCTACGTGATTTTTTCATTACTTTCCGGCTTCTTAGTTGAGTCATAGCTTGGCAAATTAGTTTTCGGTTTCAAAGGTTTTTGGTTTTCAATGTTTTCGAGTATTGAGTGATGTGGTTAAAAGTGATGGTTTTCTGACGAACTACTGTGTACTGATCAACCTTTCTGCTGAGTAAATCCGTTACCGAAATGGACAAAGCAAAGACCTGCTGGAATGAGGGTGCAAATATTACAATTTACATTCTACTTTCTATTGCTAACTAGACAAAAGGATGTACAGTACCATTAGAAAGTCCTAGTTTTCGGTTCTTAAGTAGTCCCCTGACTAGAATCCACAATCCATTTAGGCTAAGAATGAGCTTCTCGTTAGTCCACAGGTCAAGTTTCGTTCGTTTCTTCGACAAAAACGAACAACACAGAATGGACGAACGTCGTCAAACGTTGGAAGTAACGGCGCTAGGAACGTTTTGTTTATATTGTGTATTTGGGAGCATGGTCACAAGATTAAAAAAAGTGTTTCCGTGCATTGTGGCATACTCTACAAGACAAGATTGAAGAATGCGATAGATAACCTTGGGAGTTTTTTTTGCCATGTCCATATTTTGTGAATAAGCGAACCGTTTTTTGGTAATTACCGTGATAAGGGTGAGTAACCTGTGAATTTTTTAAGCAATCCAAAACTTGTCAGCCCGAGGGGAATCCGCTGACACTTCGAGGGAGGCATAATGATGTTAAGTCTTAAATAAAATCAAGTAGTACAGCAAATAAACCTGTTGCTATACTCATAAAAAAGTAGAGAACAAAACAGTCATCCGGGATAAATGATTTACCCGTTTTACTAGTTCTTTTTCCGTACCCGATTTAGTTCAAGAAAAATTTGAAAATAAATAAGATAAACAAATAGGATGCATGTTCGTTGTATACATATCATTTTGTCGTACAGATTACAAAATATTAAATGACACATAAATGCATTAGTGAAGTGGGTAGGAATAACCGTTGAACACAATAAGTAGCATCGTAATATATCACATTTTGTCACACAAGCATTAAAGCGAACAGTAATTTACGATACATTAGTTTCCGTACATAATAGCATGGTTTGAGCCTTGTTTTGTAGTTAAAGTTCAGTTGGAATGGGTTAGTGAGTATTTTTGGGATTTTGGGATTCGAGTTAATCAGATAGCACTTCTGGGTTCTTATGTATATCGAAGGGTTCAACAGTGGTGGTACGAGTAGCTCGATAGCATTCGCAGCCGATGGATACCTGTATTGATGTATTACATCCCTGTACGCTTCCTGGCATCAGAGTTACGACTTGCCGGCATGTGCCTTCCGGACAGCTAGCATTACACTGGCAAGTAACTTGACAAATGGATTCCGGGATGCGGCCCTTAACGACATTCATTTCGACTTGAAATGGGCAGCCTCCGTTGAACTTGAGAGGGGTTTCTTGGAGCGAAACTTCGTTAATTTCTGGCCTTCTAGGACAAACAGAAGTCCTGTTAGCTGGTGCAGCAGCACGGTCGTCTTTTGAGTTTAAGTTGTAGATTTCGTTCGATCGAACGCTCTGTTTGACCCGTTCCTGTAGCTTCTTGAGATCGTTGCTTTCAACCAACCACTCCACCAAAGTTTTGGCCATGTTATCCAAGTATTTGTCGTAGACTTTCTGGAGGTTTTTGGCCTGCATTCCTCGTTCCATTTTGGTTGCGATTTGCTTCTTAGGATGCTTCTCGCTGCTACCGTTGGAAGGTTCGGGTCTGGCCAGTACCGTCAGGCTTATCGCTGCCAACACCAGAAGGGCAGTCCATGTATTGCTTCGTGCCATTTCTATAATTTTTAGCTGCGCTTGCTCGGAATATAAGTCACTTGGGAGAGACTAGTATTTGCTAGTGAAATGACTTTAGAAGACCGTTTGATGCCTGGTATAATGTTCGTCTTCATTTTTATATAGGTTCTTACACTAAGGAGACGAGATATAGGGGTTTTACATAGCTTTTCAAAATCTCGAACCTTTCGAGTCCCCTTTTCGTAAAGGTGCGAACTTTTCAAGTCCCCTTTTCGTAAAGGTGCGAACGTATCCTTACTACTGCCGGGAGGTCCAAAGTATCCTGGCCTAAGTTGTGACATGTGTACGGGGCGTAACTCCTTCCTCGCTCACCTTGTCTAAACAGACGGAACTCATCCAAGCAACCGGTATCCATTTTCTGTTACGCATGGTCGCCGTAGAAAGTTCCTGTTAGAAGCCCTCTATTACGGCTCGAGAGTTTTAGGCTTGGGCCAAATTAATTTGTACGCTTAGAACAGCCGTCAGTTTTCGCGTCATTCAGAGCTTTAGTTACGCCACTGGGAATGCTTATTTTGAAATCGGATTCCCCCCAACTATACGTAAAGTTAGAATATAATTACATAAAATATAGGTTCCCCTTTCCCATAAAAAGAGATAAAAAAAAAGAATAGGAATAGACGACACGAATAGGTGCCAATACGAGGTATTCATATCAGGAAGTCTTTATCAGAAGAACACCGAAAGGTTTACAGGGCAGGATATAGCGGGATTGATGGACATTGATCATTCGTTTATTTTTGCCTATTAATTGGCATTTTGCTTTTATTCCTTGGGAGTTGCTAGTACAGAATTGAAGGGCGTTCTTTAATTGTTTACTTATTGAATGAGGTGAATTTTCTGCAACAATAATTTTTTTTTAGCAAGGAAAGTTGAGGGAATAACTTGAAAACTATGTAAAGGTGTTTTTTTTCTGTGCGTTTATATGTTTTTTTTTTATTATTGAAAGCTCAGGCGTGAGCTAATGCTCGTTGCCGTTTCTGTACAAGTTTTCACTAGATTTCATATAATTGTTTAAATTATCATTCGTACAA
>JAGJRO010000143.1:0-114129 GCA_022832285.1 Lepidurus apus apus | reverse complement strand
ATCGCTTAGGCTCCTCCCCAAACATGGCTGAACCCGCTTTTATGCGAGAGTTGCTGCTTTTAGTAAACAAGAAAGGGTCCGGTTAGCCAATGCTTTCAAATGTTTTCCAAAGACACAAGGAACTAAAACATTCATACCTATTTTGCCAGAATTGTTCACGAATGCAAATTCCACTTACGGCAAATTTAGTACTGAGCCAAAGAAAAAAAAAAGAAATCTGAAAAGGGCAGTGTTATGACTTTTCACTAATAGGAGCGAAAGAGAGAAAGCCGGAATTAGAAGTGAAGGTTTTTGTTAGGCACGAAAATTGCATGCATCTTATTTCAGTTCACGTAATCCGTAAATAGTATAGAAAAAATATTTTCTCAGTTTTAAATCACATATGTATTGTTCAGAAAACAACCATTACATAACTGAAAGAAAAATGTGACTAACTAAAAAGAATTCCCTTCTTATGGAACAATCAGAACATTGCCGCTTCCTGTTTCGAAAGCCGCGCGCTTGCAGAACTGTGACGTTGCAGGTGAAAAGGATTAATACCCTTAATCCCCTTTTGAGCTAACCTTCTATAAAAGAACCTTGCCCACGCTTTGTTATGCTACGGATTGACTGAATTTGTATACTAAGCATCAGGAAGAGATCTGAAATCTCCTCTTACTAGGCATCAAAACGGCTTCTCCAGACATGTACTTTTCCTCATGTACTTCACATGTACTTCTCCAGACATGGTTACTTTTGCCAACCGCATGACAGCTAACTGTCACTATTACAAAATGGGAGGGATAAGTTTCTGCTCTTCCTGTTCACAGTTAATCGTGGCTTGGGAAAGAAAACGAGTCCGGACAACGGTGATTCGCACAGGATTTGAATAATTTGTATTGCTAATCTGGTCGAAACTTCTCTAATTTACATAAAAACTCATTAGCGTCGTAAAACCGATCTAAGCGCAGGCATGCCTAGTCGTTTTAGTGCTGCGTCAACATCCGGGACGGTAATTTCCGACGAAGAATTCACTGAAATGGATTTTGATTGGGAACTTCCTTCAGAAACCGAAAACGATCGCAAAGATTCCATCCTCGCATACACTTGATTTCGCTTTTCTTCGCTATCGGGAAACCTTCGAAACTCCTTCAACAACGTCGACAAGGGCAAGGTACTCGGCTCGCTTTTATCGTCAATTTGTTCTTCAAGCCAACGCAAACGAGCTCCTAAGCTGTCACATGTGCCAGCCCTTGAAGTATTTTCTTTTTGAGCTTCTGTCAAGGTCTCCCAGCTCCTATCCAACCTTACACTCGCTGGTCTTAGATTTAACAACGGCGTGCTAGCTTGAGTTGAATCCGAGAGTGGCAAAGTTGGTAGAGCTGAAGATTTCGACGAAATCGAAGTAGCTGAAGATGCGGAGGCGAATGAAGGCCAGGATTTGTTGAAAGGAGGAACAGGAGGGGGTAAATTGAAATCTATTTGGTCTACTGGAATGGAACTTGACGAACTCGATGAATTCTTGGTTTTCGACTGAGGAAAGTCTTTGGCTTCAGCCCCCAAACGGATCGAAGACACGGAATGATTCGAAGTGGTATTAGTCGATAGATTTGCCGGTTCATCTCGTTGCGATTTTAATAATTTCGCAATATAATGTTTCAGAACATCTCTTCTGGTAGTTTGGGTTTCATTTCCTTGCTTTGCCTCCTGCAAAATATTGTCGGCTGAAACGGATTTGTGTAATTTGGGCAAACCTCGGTATCTGGTACTGGAATGACTCGACGGGGCTACGTTTTCTTTGCTAGCCGTCTCTTTGGAGGCCAAATGGAAAGTTTTTCGAAAAAGAGCCTTCTCGATGGCTTTGTCAAAGCGTTCAAGGAGTTTTACGCTAATTGCCATCGAACCAGAGCTTTCTAAACTCTCAGACTGACTCATAGGCGGGTGAGAGCCATTGTTATCCTTAGATCTCGAAGTTAAATCGTCTGAGGTGGACTGAGGTGGGGTAGAATCGCGTTCAGGGACTTCTTGACCCCCTTGAATGGCCGCTGTAGGTCTTTCATTAGGTACAGTTGTTAACAGCCTGCGTAATTGGTCTAATAACACGGGATCCAAAGCTGATTCTTGGATTTTGGTAGGGAGGGGAGAAGTTTCTTCTTCGGAAGTTCTTAAAGGACAAATTACAGCTTCGTTTTCGTGAGTTGGACGAACGTGAGGAGGCGATTCTGGAATGTTTTCTTTAGTCTTTTCAGACACTAGTAGGTTTTCTTCTTGGACTGACACAGGTTCTTGGTCTGGGATGCTTTCCGGGTCCTCGTTTTCTTCTTCTAGTTCGTGCAAGCGCTGGCGCCATTTTACTGCGTTTTTCTCGTACGCCAAAGCTGTAGATCCTCTTCTTTTGGCTAAAACCTGTTGTTCTTCACTGATTCGCTGTATTTCAGCTATACGCTCTTCTTCCAATTTCGCAGCAACTCTGGGGTCACATCCCATAGCCTATAGATGATAGTGAAAAATAAATAAATCTTTATTAATAAATAAATCATTTAAATAACATCACCTCTGGGTGGGTCTCGACTATAGAAGGTGGGGGTTGGAATGTGCTCTGGTATAAGGAACCATATTGATATATGACAGCTTTAGGTGGCTGATTCTGCTTAGGAGGTGATTTAAAAGCTTCTGGAGTCGGTCTCGAAGCTTGGTAAGATGCTCGAACCGCTTCTACTTGCAATGCAACCTTGCGCGCTTTCAGATGAGCAGTGGCTTTTTCTTTAGATAACTGTTTCTTGAACTTCATTTCTAAGAAGGCACGGGTTCCTCTTTGCTTTGCCAGGCGTTTATGAGAAGCTGTTTCTGAGTCTTGCAAAGCTGCAAAATCAGGCTAAAAGAGGATGTTCAAGTTTATTGTTAAGGAAATGACCAAGTTTACTTGAGCTTTAGCGTCATTATGGGCCTGTCCGAAATGAGACATCTCTTGGAGGAGAAACAACTCGGCTTCTTCTTTTAAATGCTTTAATTGATCTTCTGCTTGACGGACAAATGTCGCTTTAGCCTTGGAAATAAATTTGGCTCTGCATTCCAAGCGACGTTGCTGAACGCGGCGCGATAAACTCCTGGATTGCTGTCGGACCTAATAATAATAAATTAGCAACAATCATCATTTGGTATATTTAATTAGTTATTAACCTCAGATAATCTTTGCCGTTTGGCTTCCGCAAGTCTGGCTTGGATTAAGGATTCTGCCTCTATTGGACTCAAACGAACCATGGGAGGATGCACTTTTTCATTATTCTCACTTTCCATTATGCTAGTTTAAAACTGAAAAACCTGATTATATCACGAACTTACTAGATTATAAAAACGTCTAAAATATACAGTAATTTAGAAATGGATTTAAACGACCTTCCAACCGTAATATTTGGTAAAACTCACAATCCGATTGGGTAAGAAGGGCGGCACCAAGTTTCAGCCAAACCTTGACTTCTATTGGCTGCCTGGGGTAAGCGCCAAGTTTGAACTGAGAGGTCATTTGACCTTTGCTAAGTTACCGAATTAGCAAATACGGTATACAATTTAATTATGATTTAAGTAGTAACCTATTATTATAATTGTATTGTAAATATACAAACATAATTACAGGTATACAAGATAGCTTATGAAACTTAGCTAAGGAACGACTTTGCAAAGGACGACTAAAAGGGCGTTTCCAAATGCTATGCTGCGAAAAATCGCACGTGGTATTCAAACTACAACAAACAACACGCTGGAAATCAGGGAATCATGTACCGCAAAAGTCTTCAGAAATTGACCGAATATGCCCGAGCCATCTCTGAGAGTAAATATATCACAATATTTGTTATTTAATAACAAAATGAAAATTATGTTTCGTGATCACGCAGGTCGCAGAATGCTTAGCACTGCAGGATCACCACTAGAACATTCTAAGAAATCAACAATAAAGCCTGGGCCTGGTTTAGAGTACTTCTTGGCAAATTCATCTACTTCTGATACTGTTAACTCTAGTCTTTCCGTAAGGGAAACCGGAAGTTCTCCTTATCTCACTGACATTGATTTAAGTGCGAATAATAGAAAAGGTTCCAGAAAATCTATTAAATTTTTATAAAGTATTGCCTTTAATCTACAATTCTCCACTTCTGCAGTTTATGTCGAGGTATATGGCTGTCAGATGAATGTAAGCGACGTAGAAATAGTGTGGTCCATTCTCAAATCTCATGGGTACACCAAAGCCGAGTCTCCTGACGAGGCTCACGTAGCGTTGCTTATGACTTGCGCCATTAGGGAAGGTGCAGAACAAAAAGTATGGACAAGGCTCCATCAACTACGAGCCGTCAAAAATAAACGGCCTCGCTCTAAAGGCCCACTCATGCTAGGAGTATTAGGTAAAACTCCCTCACAAAAGAAGAACTCCAAGCCTCGCTCAAAACACCCCAAAACTACACAAACCAATTTTAATCATGGCTTTTACAGGATGTATGGCAGAGCGCTTGAAGCATTCCTTGGTCGAAGAGGACAAATTTATAGATCTCGTTGCCGGTCCGGATAGTTACCGCGATTTGCCTGCTTTATTATCACAAGTTGATTCGCACCATAAAGCCGTTAACGTACAACTCTCTTTAGAAGAAACCTACGCAGATATTACGCCTGTTCGGTTAAACTCGGAGTCCAAAACTGCTTTCGTGTAAGCACGTATATTACTCTATTTCTCTATTATATTAGTATTACCTTGTTTTTCTACTATCATTTACTTCCCGTATGTAAGATAAAAAAATAATTTTTACTTATTTAGGTCCGTGATGCGAGGATGCGATAATATGTGCAGCTTTTGCATAGTTCCTTTCACCAGAGGCAGAGAACGTTCTCGTCCTATTGATTCCATTGTGGAAGAAGTGCGTCATTTAGCTAATCAAGGCGTCAAAGAAGTCACTCTCTTAGGTTAGCTAAATTAAAACACATCAAAATAATAATTAAAAAGCTAAGACAATTAATGATGAAATAATAATAATAAATTAGTAAAACGTAAATAAAAGACGCAATAATGATTATACTTGATAATATAATAAAAGAAGAAAAAATGAATGAACGAGTTATAAATTAATGATTTTACTTTGCAGGACAAAACGTAAATAGCTACCGAGACCTGTCTCGATCAGACCATTACTCAACTTCGGATAAAACCCATACCGCCAATACAACTGCCGGTTTTAAAACAGTGTACAAGACAAAATCAGGCGGCCGGCGTTTCGCAGATTTGCTTCAAGAAGTAGCGAACGTAGACCCCGAAATTCGCATTCGCTTTACAGCACCTCATCCCAAAGACTTCCCAGATGAAGTAAGATGATCCTTTTGTATAAAAGCGGCTTCCTCTCAAAAAGTTTTGTTTCGTTTCTTTCTTCTTTTTTTTTTTTTTGGGGGGGGGGGGATTTGCAGGTGCTGCACGTGATCCGTGACCATCCCAACATTTGTCGCTCGTTCCACATGCCTGCTCAAAGCGGTAGCAACAGCGTATTGGAATCAATGCGGCGCGGTTATACCCGAGAAGCTTATTTGGATCTGATCGAGAAAGTGCGAAGTATTTTGCCTGATGTGGCCTTCTCCTCGGATTTCATCTGCGGATTCTGTGGCGAGAAAGACGCCGACTTTGAGCAAACATTGGATCTGGTTCGCAGAGTCAAATACCACGTGGCTTTCATCTTCCCCTACAGCATGCGCCAAGTAAATGGCTTTCCGTCTGTCCCCTTATCTCTCTCTCTGACTCATGTTTTCACAGAAAACCAAAGCCCATAGGAATTTGGTAGACGACGTACCCCAGACCATCAAGAATCAACGCGTATCAGAATTAGTGGTAGCTTATAGAGAAGGAGCCGCTTTCTTGAACCAAGCCACAGTTGGGACCCACCAATTAGTACTAATTGAAGGGGTAACTAGAAGCATTAAAAAAAGTCCAAAAATGATTCATATTTTGTCATTTTTCTTGGGTTTCTGTTTTTCTTTTACTTTCTGTCAGAAAAGCAAACGTTCAAATCAACAGTGGGCGGGGCGAAACGATGCCAATATCAAAGTGATTGTCCCATATGGACCAATACCCGCATCTGAAAGGTCTACTAGCAAACGTCAGATCAAACCAGGCGATTATGTGCTAACCAAGGTAAGAACTAATATTATAATAAAAATAATAATAATAATAATAATAGGAAAATTTAAAATATATCTATTTTCAGAAAGTTGAGGTGATTTCATAACGTCTTATTTTCTGAATTTCAGATCATAGGCTCCAATTCCCAAGTATTGACAGGTCAAGCAGTTCACCATACATCACTGGCCTCTAATATAACCCAGGACGACCCTCATTAAAACGATAAAAATCAGTTGGGAGTTCTTGTACAGTAGATGGATATAGCCCTTGAACTTTTGCTTTTTACAACATGGGAAAATTAAGGCGATGAAGAAGTTGTCCAGTCCAGACTCGTCTTTTTTTCCGAGTTTTTGAACCTCTGAAGGGTCATAAAAAGGGAAGGAGAAGAAGAACTGTCCTTGCCCTTCTGCTCGCTTTCAACGTGACCTCGTATGACAAAGCGAGCTCATATAGACTCGAAATGAATATGTGTCATCCGAGACTTTTTGCTCAGGGTTTTAAAAGGGGACCGGGAGAAAGAAATAGAAGGTAGGAAACGGTAGATACAACGAACCTCTCTCATTAGCGAGGTTTTCCCAAAAATTGGAGCTCATTAAAATCACAGTCCCCTTGTCTCCACACATCGACGCAGGAAAAACCTTTCACATTCAATTCTATCCGTTCTCCCTCTTTATCTGCCATGTTTTCGTATTTCTCTACAGCTCTCTAATGGGATTATAGTAGCAATTTTTTTTTAAACAAAATATTGATGGGAACTCTAGTAATTTTCACTTCCCATTTCAGTGTTTTTTGGAGCTATCAAAGTTATTAATAAAATCTAATTTTGTTCTCATATTAATATTATTTTTAGGTAAATTACACGTATTTGAAATTTTGAAATCATTTGCAGTAATCAAAATGTTACCATAATTCCGAGGCAAGTTTAGCAAGGAAGACACTTCCTAATCTAATAGGCGTAGGATAAAAAGTACCCTTGCATGCATCACAACTAAAGCGCAATAATGTGCAGTATTTTTTTTATAAGAAAACGAAACGAATCAGTGTTTTATATTTATTAGTTTATGATAAGGTTAGAAAATACATCATATATAACTCCTCTGAGGATACCTCCCAACTCGCTAAAAATAAGGCTATAAAATTACAGAAGTGTTTACGAAGCAGTAAAAAGCTTTACGACCTGTTGGGGACTTCGGAAAGGGGTTTCTGGTGCAGAACGACGAGTTCAAAGTTGACCACTTGCCCTATACTTCCCCGAAGCTCAGATGTATTGCGAGGAAGTCGTAGTTTGAAAGGGTGGAGTCATGTCTAGTAGTGCTGCTAAGTCAAAGGAGGAACCTTTTTCTTGTTCTTCTACTTACTGCTCTAGCTCCAGCCCCCAAATGCCAAGTTCTTCTCAGCGTGGAGTTTACAGTTGACATACGAGTCGATGTGTTTCTCATCCGTCTTCGGAGTCAGTCTTGAATCTCATTTCCAGGCCGTCAGTCAAGGAGGCAAGATCCTTCTGGTTCATTTCAATCAAGTATAAGGCATATATCCCTTGGTTTAGGGGGGGAAAAAAGTTCCCAAGTTTTTGAAACAAGCCATGGATCATCGATGGACAAGTGAGGATTTGGAGCTTCTAGAACACAATTCGACCACTCCGTTACTCTTAGCGGATCCACATGGACTTGCATTAGACGTGAAACCTAGTGTAGGATCACTGCAGAAATCTTTGACTCGCCACAGTCGCAAACGTAAAATGTGCACCGATGAAAACTCGGGTCTTTTCGATGGAACTACTGGATCCAGTAGCGATGGCAATTCCCCCAGTTCGCGGAACCGGGCGCGTAATACAAACAAGGCTGGGCGGCGCTGCAAATCCGCGATGAGTGACCTGCATTCCCAAAGGGTATTGGCCAACGTCCGCGAACGCCAACGTACCCAAAGTTTAAACGAAGCTTTCGCGTCTTTGCGCAAAATAATCCCGACGTTGCCTTCTGATAAACTGTCCAAGATTCAAACTCTCAAGTTGGCTTCGCGCTATATCGACTTCCTCTACCACGTAAGTTGTGTGTTTTTCTCTCGACCCTTTCTTATTTTAGCTGGAGTTTCTTGTGCATTAAATCACAGCTAAATTTATCCCATGGATGCATGAGATGAGGAACCAAGATCGCCTTTGTGTGTTTGTTCGAGATGAGCTACCAGCAGCTCGGGTTACTGTTTTGACTAACTGAAAACCACAGGACTCGCCAGATAAATAAACACGTACAGAAGCTTCCCATTCAATCCATTTAGTCCATTAAAAACCATCCATCACCCGCATATCACACCCTTTTAAGCTTTCCGTCAACGAAAAAACAGACTTAAATAAATCAAAAGTATTCAGAACTTTTTATCTAGATCCGCTATTTGATTTGCTTATGCTATGTTCAGCGATTATTTGCGTTAACATTTAATTGCTTAATAGTTGCTCTTCTTGATCAAGTTATATTCAGTTTGGTGTTATTGTATGTTCTATTTTATATACAAAAAGTACCTCTAAAGAAGTTTACGAAGTTTCCAACTGTTTAAAGTATTAAGAAAATTCTTTTAAAAAAGTTTTAAAGTAAAGTTAGACGTTTCATTCGAAATTTTCTGTTTGAAAAATAGCGTTCATTGTGTGCCTTTCTAATTGTTTCCCACAGGTTCTTCGCACAGAAGAAAACGAGAACATGGAAGACTCGGACGGCACCTCTATAACACCTTCTTCTTCCCCAAATTCGAACTGCTTCATGCCTCACGAATGCCTAAGTTACGCGTTCAGTGTATGGCGAATGGAAGGTGCATGGAATTCGCAAACGGAGTAGAAAGCACAACATTATCAGAGGCTCTTTGCGAGTTTCATCCAGATCATCGGTCTCAATTGTACAGCATAAATGGAAGTGTTGAAACTTAGCAATGACGGATTGGAGTGAGTGTGTAATGTGTGCGTGTATGTGTTTGTTAAGATGGTGAGCGTGCGTGGGCGGGTTCTGCAGAGCCCAGGCGGTGATCCATTCATCTTGGGAGGGTGGAAGGAAAGAGTTTGACAGGAGAGCATCTCTGCGTGACGGCAATGAGGATGACCTTTTCACCTTTTTGTCGGAAAAGGGACTATACAGACGGGGGGCGATATATACTGTCTCATCTCCCATGCAAGTCCAGCATCCAGCTGTTGCTCTTTTCCCTTGACTGTTCTTTTCGCTGATGCTAGCTACTATACCATGCACTAGACCAACCATAGACGTTAAGAAAAGAGAAGGAGAGCCAACACAGCTTCCCATGCCCATCTTCATTTCCTCGCCCCTGCACCTGTTCTGTCACATTCGGGTCCTTTTTTTTTGGGTCGTTCGCCGAAGAAAACTTTTTGGGGGAAAGTTGAACATGGATGGCGTAAGACACACACGCAGTTGCAGGGAAGTCATTAGCGTTTTTCATGCTGGTGACATTTGCCCTCGACTAGCGTTTTTCTGGTTATAAGGAAGAGGGAGAGGGGGGTTGGCTAAGAAATAATGACTTCGCGCTTGGTAGGAAAAGGGGGGCTCCGGTTAATGCGCAGAGGAAAGAACCTCTTCGCAAGATTGGAATTCCTTTCGGAAGCTGGAGAGTTTTTCGGTTGGGGAGAAAAGCGCAGTCAGTTTCACTTGGAAACAGACAACGACAGAACAGGAAATGAAATTACTGATGACCATAGTGGGTGTTTCAACTTCTACACGTGCTAGCCCCCAACTTCCTGAACATCCTGAAGTTAACATCTTTGGCGGGAGTTTTATTACTGACCTTTTTCTTTTTAGGTTTTTTTTTTGGTCTTCTTCCTTTGTTACGCTACTGTTTATGTTATTGGAGTTTCTTGAGCGCTCAGGGAAATGCGTGTAAGGTGATTCGATCAAGAGGTCGTTAGTAATATATGTAAATACATGAATGATATTTTGCATAACGTTGTTTGTGGAATTTATTATTCTCGGCTGATGTAGGGGGAAACGTAGAGGAAATGGATGGAAATTCCTAGAAAACGAGACAAGGTTAATGAATGAGTGTGACAGTTCTTCATTATCTATAGAAAAGAAGACGAGTTGGGGACCTGCGTCTCGAATTACCTTCCTGCAATGATGGTTATAATCGCTACGGGAAGAAAGGAATGGGTTTGTTTTCAGAAAAGGAGGAGAACGGTAAAAGATTTTTTCTTTTTCTGCTATGATGAAGTTAACACCACTCCCTAAAACAAGGACTAGTCTTGTTCTTTTTACTTTTTTTCACGCTTCTTCGACCTAAGTTGTCTTGGGAAAAGTTCAAGCACGAATAAGTTCAAACGTCAAGTTAAAAATACGAATAAGTTAAAAAAATGCACTAACTCGAAAGAAATGTGAAGGTTTACTTTCCAATTTGAGTTATTGCCGTAGAAGCTTATTCGTCTTTCATAACACGAATGGATGGAGTTGAGCTTTTCATTAATGCTATGAAATAACTGTTTAATAGCTAAAATTGTTTTCTTTAATATTTCACTGTGTTCATGATTAATCCTGTCGTATTCAAAATCGTACGCCAACAATTGGTTAGCATTAAATCTGATTTGAAAAAGATTCCGTTTTATTTATTAAATATCGATAATTTCATTAATCGACTTTTTTGATTTTTATCGATTTTTCCATATCGATTTCGAACCTTCAATTCGGATATGATTTCATGCAATTTTGTGAAAGAGAAACTTTCAAAGTTTAATTTTACGAAGTGGGAACTTTAATGTAATGAACGGAGGATCACCGAATCTTTTTTCTATTGGTTTTTGTCAAATTAGCATCCAAATTACGTTTACTTTGAAGCTCTACAATCGTAATCGGCTTTGTTGGAAGGCCACAGAAACGAGCCACTTCCTGTTGATTTTTCACCCTAGAGATAAGAAAAAATTACAATAAAGACAAAAAACACCGTACGTTTTCCTGGGTTGACAAGCCCAGCATTTCTATAAGAAATACACGGCTTTCGAAAGTTTTCAATACAAAGACTTGACACACTCAACTCGTTTGTCCTTCTTTACACTTTTTACACGGGTAAAATACTCGCTCCTAGTTTGGAGCGAGCAACAAACAATAAATCATTTGGCTTCTAGTTTTGATTATATATCATATCAGTCGCTCCCGGCAACAGAAGGGGAAAATGTATGTACGATAACACTGGTTTCTTCCTTTCCCCCCAGCAATACCTACCACCTTTTCTTCGCATCGGAAAACGCGCCGTTTTCTACAATCTGATCTGTAGTTTGCGCATCACGGCACACATCTTGTGCTTTACAAGAGTCACATGCAGTGTCCTAAACTTTTGGACCGCTCTTCGATCCCCCTATCGGTGTGCGCCAAACACGGCGGACAGAGCACAGCTGTGGCGTGACCTGATCTCTGACAAGTCAAGGACACAGCTTCACTCCACTGGTTAGTCGCTGGATCATACACTTCCACAATGTCCACAAAGTTCCTCCCATCATATCCACCTAAGAAAACAAACCTCACATCATTCCATTGCTTTTCCTTGCATTTAAAGTTCCTCGAGTTATTACCCATGGCATAGAGCTTTCCTTCTAAAACAGCCAACGTTAACGCACTTCGGGGAGCTCTCATAGGTGTGAGACACGTCCAGGTATTCGTTTCCGTATCATATCGCTCTAGTACATCCAGTTGAGCTGCTCCATCATGCCCTCCAGCTACGTAAATGTACTGTCCCAATGCTGCCACTCCTATCCAACGAAAAATGATTGCAATCATTCCTAAGCCACAACTTTACTTAAATTACTCTCTTTTTTGTCACATTTTTCTTTAGTATACCAACGTGAGTGTATGTCCACTTCTTTTCTATTATTTTTAGTAGTAGTAGTAGCTTTAATAATTTATTTATTATTAATTATTATGGCGAAATACAGATAGTAATATTCCATAAAAATTAATGTTACCAGCTCCGCTTCGTTTATATCGCATGGAAGCAACGAAATCCCACTCATCCTTTTCGGGGTGATAACATTCGACCGAATCCAATCTTAGCTGTCCATCAAACCCACCCAATGCGTACAACAATCGGTTTACCACCACCACGCTAACTCCCATTCGTTGCACTGCCATTGGCGCTATCATGGTCCAAGTATCCGTCTCGGGATCATATCTGAAAAAGTGAAAGAATACGCAAATTAGCTCCAAATTTCTAACGTTTAGCAATTCTGACAAGGAAATGTCACCTTTCTGCTGTACAATGATGAGTCTTGCCTGCAGACCCACCCAAAGCATACAAGAATCCGTCCATTACAGCTACTCCGAGTCGATTCCGGGCCAACAACATGGAGCATCTCGAGGTCCATCGGTTTGTCAGTGGATTGTAGGCGTCCACAGCCCCAGAATCAGCATTAGAATCCGGAAAGTTCTTGCGACCGCCCACTGCATAGAACAAGCCTCCCAGAAAGGCTCCGCCCAGTCCAGATCGAGGCTGGGGAAGCTTGGCTAACTGCGTCCAGCACTTATCTTCCGGGCTGAAACACTCCATGACGTCCAGCGAGTGACGGAGGTAGCCGCCTGCTGTGTAAATGACGCAAGGCGCCGAAGGCGTGCGTTCTTTCACACAGGGGGGTTTGTGCAGACTGAGATCTTGAAAAATTTTAGCCAAATACTCTCGACAAGCGGGCATTTTCTTCAACAAGTCGCAGTTTTTCATCTGGTCCCTCAGGAAGGATGGAGGCAAGTACTGGCAACGGACAGCTCCCAAAATGCGCTCCATTTGGGGACGTCGGTTTTCTTCGTCGTACCGGACCCACTTTAACACGGCATTGTACACGTCTCTTTCTTCGTGGACGTTTAATTCGTCACGTTTAATCAGCGTTACGAGTTGGCAGGCTGATAACTGTAGAAACTCTTCTTCCTGGCACGCCTGATGAATAAAACAGCATGTTAGAGGATCTGTTTTTCTTAAACAAAAAAATTGGAGAAAAAAGAGAGTACAAAGAGCATACTTGAATGAAATGCTGCTCTATAAAGCGATTGGCGGCTTTATATAAATCCATACAACCGTGTTGCTGAGCAAAAGTCGCTATGCCAATGGCATTGCTAGGGTCTAACTGGGATTCTAAGAAAGTACAGCAAGCTTGGACCACTGGCATGATCTAGACACGACAACCAAGATTACGGACCGTTTTAGACGGGGCAATTGAGAAAGTTTATACTTGAAACATGGTAGCTGCAGGCAAAAGCTGGCAGACGAGGAGCTGGTTGATAATCAATTCACCGGAATACATGAAGGCGAGCAATTTGCCCATGACTGTGGGACACACGCCTTGAAGTTTCACCGTTTGAGCATCTTTTTCTCGCAAGCCGGACGTAAACATGGCTTTGAAGTAAGGACTGGCAGCTGCCAACACTAAACGGTGGGCATGGAAAACTTCGGGTCCAACTTCAAGATGCACATCAGTCAGCATTTGGTTGTTTTTCATGATTAGCATCATCTGTTAATAAGGAAAAGCAAGGTTCTTAAGTATCTTACGAAAAAAAGAGAAGTTAGACTCAATACGCTTACATTCATAGTATCTTTGTTGTAATTCGACATGAAAAACTTCATTTCTCCTAAGCCGGATGGCGATGTGTACGAGGTATCAATTGCGATGTCATAGGGCTTGCTATTGCTAGATGAAGGAACAGTATGTACATTGGAAGAATACGGCTTAAAGCAGCGTGATATTGTACAAGAAGCAAAACCACTTCTATTTGGCTCGGGTTGCAACTCCTCTGCTTTCCGCCATCTTCCACAGGAGGAATGTACGTGTCCTTCCATATCAAAATACCTAAAAAGAAATTACAAAATCAAAATTTCAAAACATGTTGCCCCTTATTAAATCAAGATTTACACCCAAACTAAACGCCACAATGGAAATTGACTTCTGACCTGAACTCGTCAAAAGCCACGTCTTCCCAGTTCCAAGTATTTTCGTCACAACAGGGAAAAGATACAGCGTTATAAATAAAGGCGCGTGCAAGTGAAAGTAAATCACACATACACACACTCGAGTTGCTTACAAACAGTAATAACGGGTACTTTTGTGACCAAATTTGATTTTAATTTTGTAACATGCTTACTTTGTTGGCAGCTACCAATGAATATCACCGTCGCGTTTCCATTAGTTCCACAATAAGAAATCTGTTCTTACTTTTCATGCTGAGAAGCTCGTATCCATTCTATTTCTTGATTTAATGCTTCGTCATCTTATCACAACGTGATAAAAAAAAACAAGTCCTGAACTGGGGAGCCGCCTACACAGCCAAAGCCCAACTGCGCTAAGCGTAGCTACTCACGTCGAATACTCAAGGAGGCAGGGCTTAACCCCAAACTAGGTCCGTCCTGCTTCCCGCCAAACAACTTAAATACTACGAAAAGCTTTGAGTATTAGACAAGAGCAATGACTTTGTACTTCGACCCCCCGATAATGACGCAGCAAAATTTCGAAGGAATCGCTCTTGAAAAAACCGTTCAGCGGTTCCGGTCCTTGTCGTAAGGGTGTTTAGGCAAGTCCACGTAAGCGGAGGAAAAACGCGCAACTGGCGAAACCGACCCGCAAACCTCGCTGGCGGAATATTCTCATAACCACCAACTTATTCGCGCGATAAGCCAGGCCAGGGTCAAGTGACTTGTATATCCCCATGGACGCATGCTAATCTATCATCTTGGAAACCCTTTGTGCAGGCCATGTTCACGTGGACCTTCTGAGAAAGGGGATAAATACGGTGATGGAGGAAAAAAAAACGAACGCTACGATAACCGGTAACTAACATACGTTACTGTAAAACTTTATTTTTTTTTCTACGACCATCATCAGATCCCAACGGCAACGGCCATATCACAATGGTGTCTACGTGCGTTTCTGTCACGGGTGACATGCAAGCTATACAATCACTTGGGAGCTTGCATGCTCTTTTATGCCTCCATAACTTGACACAGGCTTTTCACCGAAGACACCCCATATACATTGATTAATGAGTCAACTTGTCAGCTGACCCGTGATAATAAATTTACAGACATGCAATATACATCCTACCTAGATCCTCTCTTGGTGCCTTGTCTTGGAAACCTTTCTAACGAAGTCAGAGTAAATCCGTTATTTTTTTAACCCACTATCAAGCTAACCTGTTTTTCTTTTTCTTTTTCCTATCCATAGCCATAGCCAACACTTTGCTTGGATGTACTAAATTACAATAAAGAAGCAGTAATTGCGATCTTATGAAGAAATTTCTTGGATGGGGGGAGGGATCAACAAGCACACTATTGGAAGTTTTCCTTCTCCTTTAACGGGATTTGGGGAGTAAAACGCAAAAACACAAAAAACGCACAAGAACCAAGAAAAAGCTTGTGAAAATTTTGGCACGTGACAAAAACAGAAAAAGTACTTGCGTAAAATAGGTTTCTGGGTTTCTTTAGCGACGCAAAACAAGAAAGCTTATTATGAGAGAGCTTTTGATAACATAAATAACAAGGCTGTTGATTGATGATGGTCATGGCAACTCATCACACTTCACTTCCCTTCGCCTTCTTTCTCCCATGGCATGAATACGATCATCGATTTCCACCTTATTCAAAAACAGAACCAAAAGTTCTACAGCAAAGGCGACCACCAGAAAAATTGAAGGAAAAAAAAGTTGAAATACACTTGATTAACAAAGCCTAATTTTTATATAGAACAAAAATGTCGAGGGTGTGAAATGGACATGAAAAGAGAAAATTACACATCTTTTGTCTTCCTTTTTGTTTGTTCCAAAAATTCTGTCACACACTCATTCCCACAAAACAAAGCCAACACTTCACTTCTGTACAACACAATTGTGTTTTTCTCATAACCTTTCAACGGAAAAACAGACTTGCATGGTCGCCAGCGGCAACAACATCCATAGTGGTAAATATTAAGAGGGAACACTAGAAAAGCCATGGCTTGGGATTTGGGGGATCAAGGGAGATCCCAGCTTCCTTTATCTCGGGAAAGACACACACCAAACCAAAAAAACAAAAAAATAATGGGAAAAAACTGGGTCTGAATTAGCTCTTGGGATAGAAAAGTGAAGGAAACGGGACCAAAAAAGGAGATAACTAGCAGCGATTCGCTCTCCAAAGAAAAACAATAATAACTTTGAGAAAAAATCTTAAGTGTCCACACAGTAAAGGGGAAAGAAGAGCTAATAAAATTTGTTTTCCATGTCTTATGCCCCAAAACGCTAACTTTGCCGTTTCAATTTGTCCGAATGTGTCACGTGACTAGGGGTTATTTCAACCCACACACCAACATTTGCTAAAAACTTATTTTTGCATCTTTCTCTCTGTCTCTCGTTCTGTTTTTACTCTCGTTCCTACCTTTCTCTTCGTGTCGCATTTTGGCTTTTGCATATATGCATTTACAACCCAGAACCACAGCTCTTACTTTTTGCTTCCCCCAAAAATCTTTTTTGCCATATTTTTTAAGACGGACGGAACTTGCAACAAACCGGGGACTCTTTTTTTGTGGCGGAAAAAGACAGACGAAGTATTTAAAATGCTTTACAAGAATAAGAAGAATTGTTTTGGCACTACGGGAAAACTCGGAAAAAAACTAACAGAAAAGGGAGATGCGCCCTCGATTAGGCTTTTGCGCTGCATAATTAGCATACGCGTAACGTAAGAGAATTCTACAAGAATTTCTCCCTGGGAAAAGCAGGTTAATCTGGACAAGAGAAACGGTTTCTTTTTTTAGAACAAAAAAGCTCTGATTTGCATATGTGCGGAAACATCCACGCGAATTAGCAGCAAAGATTTTCTTCACCCGGCTCAAGCACTTGGTATCAGAAGGGAATAGTAAGCCGAAAAATAATAAAAGAGAAACGAATCTAGCAAAACATATTTGAAGGATTATACCACAGTCATACTTTCTGTAAATATCACAACATTCTTCTTTCTTATTAGTTCTGTTTTTTTTTGTCATCATCTTCTTCCTTTTGCTCAGCATTATTCCAGCCGAAAAACGATTCGCCAAACAGTAAAAAAAGAAAAGCTTCCAAAAATCGCCTCTTGTTTCTTCGCTTAGTGTTGTTGTTATGCGCTTGGAGTTTCCCTTCGGGATATGTACAACGAGACGAAAAACATTTTTGGCTTGGCTTGTCTTGCTTTCTGGTTCTGTCTTGCATATTAATGTTGGCGCAGACTAAACTGCCAAGTTGCCAAGCCTGTCAGGAGTGCTATGACGAGCAAAGTACGCGAAGTGGCAGCAGCGGAAGCTGGACCGGAGCCCGAGCCAGGTACGCCAGCCACGGTGGGCGTGGCATTGTCCTCAAAACCGATGTCCGAGCCCGCTTGTTTCACTCTAGCTGATCCTCCTTCGTTGTCGTCCTCGTCGTCAGGCCCGTAGCCTGATCCTGAGCCCCCAGCATTGTGTCCGTAGCCGTCTCGATCTTCTCTTTCCATGAAATCCCGGCCAGTATCTCCGCCAGCGTGAGAACCATGTCCAGATCCCGAGCCGAAATCTTCCATAACGAGTGAATCCGGTTCCGGCGACAGAATAGTCTTACTTACCAAACCCTGCAAGACAAAAAATAAAAAGTGAAATAAATAAAATAAAAATAAAATGCCAGACAAAAAGGAAATTAGGATCTGTTATAAACTCATACATAATTCATTATCAGCTCGCGCTAACCCTTTTTCATCCCATAACTGGACGCAAAAACACTCTCCGTGCAAAACTCTCTCTTCTCCTTCTTTTCGCAACTTGTTTTCGTACGCGCAAAAAAAAGAAGAAAAGACATGACAAGAAACGACTTTGCTCAGCTCGATTCCTCTCTCTCTTACAGGGCAAAAAATCCCAAACCTGAGCCGGAAAAGCATATGTTGCAATTTGGTATGATTCTTGTCGTGTAATTATTCTACATTCTTCTAAAGAATATTGAATTTTATTCCAAGTTGGTCTAAACAGACGTTCACGAGTTATTGGCATGTCAACGTTTGGTTACAACGACACGGTCGTGTCCTGCTTTACATGACTTGTTACCATGGTTACTATTTACTGCTATGCTTAAAGGCACAGTAAACGAAGCTTTCGGTACTATGACACGTTCGTGACGTCAAAATAGAAAGCCAAGCGAGTCTATTATTTGAAATTCCCTTTTGTTAGTAGCTTGGCTTATGAACTACTTCACGCAGGATGCAAAGAAGCATATCCATAGAAACTAGATAATATAATCTACTTTATGAAGATAATTTGTTGGCTTTAATAAGCGTAAGTTGCCAAGTATTGCTTTTTAAGTCGCTGTTTTTCGTTTTTAACGCTTCTGTAAAGCGATGAAAGAAAAACGGGCCAAAGGTGAGACTGCCAAGTCTAATTTTAACTCAGCTATGCTTCCTTCCCCCAACGTCTCCCCTCCGACTTAAGGCTTTATAACGCTCACCAGCTTATGACTGGCGAGTGTGTCGTATGGCTGTGTCTTGTCATGTAAACTTTAGAAACATCCTTCACGCGCCTTTGCATCCAACTTCAGCTACAGCTTCAGATTCTAGACACCGTAGACAGACAAGACTAACTAACAACTACGCCCACTTTCTCGCACCCTAAAAAAACCCTACAAACTTCTCCGGAAGTTCCCACCTTAGCAATTTAACGACTGTTAGAAACAAGTATACAAGCTATACAAACCGCATCCACAATGCTAATCTCTTCAACCAATCCAAACAAAAAGTATAAACAAAAAAGGACTCTGAAAATCTCGTATACAAACGCCAAAAATTGCACGTAGTTTTGGCTCGGTGACAAACGACAGTCACGGTCTCTTGTATACTTTTAGACTTGTTTCGTTTGAAGACATCTAACCTTTTGCTTTGGCCGTTTTTCCCTTTTATTTTAAATTTATTAAGTTATTCTTCTTCCTCTCCACCTCCCAAGACCCAGGTGTGTTACGGAGAAAATTGGGCGTGGGGTTGGTACCCCAAGGTTTTTCGCAGGCGTTAAAATTTCTTTCTCACCTGTCTCACATGTCGTAAAGCATCCGTCACATGAGCAAACTGCACGTCAGCATCGGGCCGGGTCACTTTGACTTCCGGATTGTACTTTTGGGCGCTTGTTCCAATTCCGGCGATCACTTTGCTATACCTGCAACACAAAAAACCAAATAGCGTAAGTAAACCAAGGAAATATATGCATAAATAAATAAAAACTTTATTACAGTCCTCGTCCTTGAAACGTTAAGCACCACAAAACGTTTAGACTGGCCTCTCCTCGTTTTTTGTTCAATGTGGCATAAGACAAGCTCGTCAAGTGCTTTCTAACCCCCCAGACAGGTTGTTCGTTCGAAGTATATATGCTAACCTAGCCTCTAATTTGGTTTGCTCTGCAAACTAGGGCTTGACACTCTTGAACGAGGGGGAATTATCTTTGACGCGAAAGGACTTGGGAGGGGGGGGGGGGAACAAAATAAAAAGCCAAAAATAAAACAAAAAGATATTTAGCAAAGGGAAATGTCGGGGGCGCCAAACTGGCTCGACGCTTTTTTGCTCGCCCCAAAATCAATTCCAACCCTTTTTGGTTCTCCCCTAAAGAACCATGAACCCTAGAAAACCCTTAAAACAAAAAAGGCATCTCTGCTACCAAAAATATCTATCCAAATAACAGAAAAAGCGCCTTTAAACATGTTCAACCTGTGTTGTCACTGCCTGTGACAATGTCGCTTTAAAGGGCTAGGCCACATAGCTCCGTATGCAAATCCTCACAGAAATGCGAAGGTAAATATGCAAATCACACTTCAGCCGTCAAGCCACCTTGTCAATAAACACCAACATGAGACATTAAAAAAAAAACTCAGACTCATACTTTTTTCCTTATTTTGTCTACAGAGTCGAGGAACACTCCCCAACAGGGAATGCGTGTTTAAGCGCGCGTGTGTGGAATGAACAAAAAACGATTCCAACTCTCACACCATAATTAATTAACAGGATTTTCCCCCACCAGCTCGGTATTGCGCTAGATTGGTGGGTTTAGGTTACTATTATCGCTTGGTACCATGAAAATAAGCGTTTTTCAGGCTCGCAATACTCTATACTCGTTCACTGTACCCCCTTCACCCCCCACACAGCCACCCCGACCGACCTCCTCAAACCTTTCAGCGATGATCAATTGTTGTATCCGCAGACGGCGCATTAAGCTTGCTTCGCGCACGATTACTCACGTGGCCAAGCATGGAAATTTGGACACGCCCTTTTTCCTAACCCACAAACTCTCGGGAACAAAGATAATCTGGACAATCCTCAACGCAAACGCAAAACTATTTACAAAGCTTTTCTCGAGATTAAGAAAGTAAAGAACGTTAAAAAGATGCTAGAGTATTTAGAATCTTAATTGCCGAAAAAAGTACGCAAAAAGATCCAGAATTTTCCAAATGGCTTGCCAAATGGAATCTATTATAGCTTTTATCTTGTCCTCCCACGTGACCTTTCTGGAATAAAAAAAACGAATAAAAAACAAATAAAACGCGCTAATCAAATTTAGTCCACTGCTCAAGGTAAAACTGGCCCCGAGACCTTTTTAGATTCTTATCTGATAGTGCATATTCTGAAGCATAACATAAAAAAGCAAAAACAAAATTAACCACAGCGAAACTATTCATATGCAAAGCATGTTCGGTTCCAAGATCTTTCTTTTGCAAAATGCCCCTAAGCTATACGATCTAATAAAGGTCAACAGAATTCTCAAAATGCCTCACTCCATAACACCAGAGCAATCTGCTTCTAACTACACCATTACCAACCCAATTACACCGTCCCTGTCTCTACGGAACTACATAAAACTTATCTATAGTCTTTTGAGATCTTTTCTTGCTATAGACTTCGAACCATTTGAAACAAATATCCACATATCAGATGTTGACGTTTTGATGGCGTGTGTAGTCTACATCAGTGAAAGAATGACGAACTCTGTTTCAAATTTTCTTGACTCACCCTTCACGAGTTATTGGCACTCAAAGGTTTGGTTTTGACGACACGGATGTGTCATGGCAGTCAAACAGTAAACAAAGCTCAGGGGGTACCGAAAGATCGTATTTTCCGAAATTTCTTGGTTTAGTAGCTTAATTACTCGTTTATTCGTTGGCGCAAGACGGAACGAGACATATCACTTTGGAACTAGATATGTTCCTCAATTCTTTAAAAAAAAGTTGTTTGTGGTGTCTACTGCCCTTTAAAAGGTTCTCCATGCTGCATCATAAGCGAGGAATCTGCTCGCATTCAAGACCTCGTTTTGGGAACCCAAACAAAAACATAGCATACCAAAGCAGCTGCCAGTTTCTCTTATAAGTTCTCAGGTTGCTCAACGAGTCTATCGCGGAGCAATACCTAACGGTACTGTACCTCAATCTTGGCTTGTTCTTATTTTGCTTTATGTTTATACTATTTGTTTCCTGGTCAGTGTTTGCAGGATTGAGTAGTAGAAGCTCGAGCGCCAGGAGCAAGTCGAAAATTGAATTTCGTTTTTGGCTGTAAAGGAAAGAAGATCGAGACGGATTCGTGGGACATTGCACCGACGAAAGAACTTTAAGAACACGAGACGCGGCGTCCAGAAGTATCTAACGAGACGGGAGGAAAATCGATGCCTAGCAAAACGGAGCAAACTTTGCGCAATCTGAGCTTCACCAGATTCAATTGAAACCTTTTGCAATCCGGATCAAACAAGACAAAAAAAGACATGCAAAACAGGATCGTTTCAAGTCTTGGTAACGACCCAATCGGCTTGCTTACACGCACTTCAAAACGAAAACGTTCGCCAAAAGAACCCGAAACCAGCTTCCACTTCTTGCTTCTGTTTTGCTCTTGTCCATGTTAAAACTTTGTTACTATCGGTGGGCAAAAAGGGGTCAAGCTCAATACGCTTCTCAAAAGAAACCGTATAGAATGTATATGTACAGTACGTGTGTGATCTGGGAGGGAAGCCATAAATTTTAACTATCTAGATTGACCTTTGGGACGCAGGAAATCCACGTTGGAAGTCCGGCTTTGCGCGCCAAAAAAATAAATAGAATACCATAAAATGCGGAAAAAAGATGATGCATTAGCGCATGTAACACATGGGGGATCCAATATACAAGCCGGAATGGTACAACGCTAGCGTAAGCTATAAATTATACACGCCTGGACCATCACTTGTATTGTGAAATGGCATTTTTGCTGAGCCATCAGAAACATTTATAACTTAGGCGCCCACTTCTCCTGTCCTGTCAACAACAGACGCCATTTTGAAGCACCCACAGCTCCCTCTTTTGTAACTGGATCTCAACAAGTTCCCGGGGATACGCGGGAGCAATGACGTGTCAAAAACCCTTATCGCCTTATTTCGCCAATATTGATTACAGCCTGACTTTGCTGCTACTTCTCTTTTTTTTTCTACCTTCGCTTTTTTTGTCATGAAAAGAAGGGGTCCAAAAACCGCGGACGGAAAGCTTTTGTGACTCGAAATCGAGATTAACCCCCCTGAAAACTTTACAAACTCCCCTATGGAAAGTTTCCCTCAGAGTTCGTCGTGAGTCGTGTCTCGTGCTTCATCTATCAGTAATCTTTTGGACTTGTCAAACTACAAAGAAACTTAGAAAGAGGGGCAAAAAATGAAGGGCGACATAAAAAAAGTCGTTGACATTTTTTTTGCGTTTTACTTCAGTTTGCATGTTCGGGAACCTCTTATACAAAAAAGGCTCAAAGATGTATGTGATATGACCATAACCGTTCCCATGGGGAATAGTCTAAGGTAACTAAGCGAGTAAATACCGCCAAACTCGCGTTCGGGTTCTGTGGTAACCGTGACGTCACGCGACGTCTCACCGAAGCACGATTCACTTCTCCAAACGAAAGCATTCCACGAGTCTCGACGACTCAAACCCTCAACCTCAAAAAATAAATAAAAAACACACGGACTTTCATTTGATTTGTTTTGCTCACATTTTTTACTCCTTTTACCTTGCGCGGTTAGCTTGTGATTCTTTTCCCGCACTCCAAAAAAAGAAACCCCAAACAGGGTACTAACAATACTTTCTATCTCGTCGAAAAACCGCAAGCAAAAGCTAAATTCTCAGGAAACCTTGGTCCTACAACTGCTAAACCGGTACCAAAACGGCGACAATATACATTTTTTCCAAGGCAAAAACAAGCAAAAGAATTAGAAAAGGAAGGGAAAACTTACTCCCCAAAGCGTTGTCCATTCCAACAATTGGCCTCTTGTCCCGTAGTGGGCCATTCCATGGCCGGACCGTTGTTGTTATTGTTGGCGTTACCGGTAGTGCAGACCGCGTCCGGCAGGTTGGCGTAAAAGCCGCGGGCTGTGGCCAGGATCGGCAACAATGCCTGGAGGCGACTCCGTAAAGCGGCTGAAGTGGATTCCTGGACTCCGCTGATGTCTTTAATTTCGTCGCCTGTGGCATCGGCCGCGTCCATCATCTCGCTGTCGGTCGGGACTGGCGGGACCGCCATTTCCACCACGCTGGCGTTAACCGGCCCACACTCCCGTTTAACCTGCCGTAGTAATAAACACCCCGGGAGAATTAGCACTTTGCTTATTCAACCTTCGTCACTCATAAACAACCAAAAGAAACCAAAAGAAACACAAAAGAACCTCCAAGAAAAGAAAAAAAGATCCCCAAACGTTTCAAAGTCGCCTCTCTGCTTCGCGCCGGGGTATTCAAAGTGTACATACCGCTCCCCATTCTTACTTTTTCGCACAAATTATGAGCGCATTGCAAAACTACAAGCCAAGCCCCTTTTTCTCTTTGGGCTTAGACTCGCTTATGCTATACCTTATTTGATGATAAGAACACCTTCATTTGCATGTTGGCTTCAAACTCTTTCTATTTATTTCTCTCTTCTTTTTTAAGTTTTCTTTTTCTTTTTCAGGTTTTCTAGGCACTAAGGGGAGTTGGGTTTTGTTTTGTCGCCCAATTCCTAACATGCCCTCCTGCCACGTTGTTTCCGTTACTTGCGATCTTGCCTTGTCACTCCTTCACTTGCAAAACTTTCAGAAAAAAAGAAAAAAATTATTTTGTACACGGCATTCAATGTTCCCTATCTCGGTTTTCGGATTCATCTCTATGCAAATGAGGTAACATCCGGGCACGGAACCCTTCCCCTTTTTGTTGGCCTCATCCACCTCATCCTGAACAATATCAGCACATAGTGTCATTAAAAAATGTGGCTGAATTATCTCTTTTCCCAACTCGGGGCGAGCGGAGGAGTATTTTTTTTATTATTTTTGTTTTTTAACGAAAGTTCAAATGGAAATCCCTTTTAAAGAAAATAAGAAAGCATGAAAAATAAAAAGGCACTCGTCGTTCGTCTTTCGCAGGAATCCTTAATTTACATACGCACACAAATACAACGCGTGGCATGTGGGCGCTTTTTATGAATGGAGCACGAATTTATAAAGTTGCCCGTCGCGAAAGTAGGCGTGGAGCCATGAAGCAATTTAGTGTGATTAAAGCTTGTCTGCGCCTTTTGCAATTGAAGACAAAGCGCAAATGAAGGGACGAAATAAAACAGTAGGAGCGAGAAGAGAAGGGGAGACAGACAAGAATGGAAGGGGGAAAAAAGTTAATAGACTAAAAAGCGAGCTAAAAGTTTTGAGGCGAGCGAAACTGAAAACTTTTTGGCCTGTGTAGAGATAGAGCCGTAGTTGGGTGGGGGGGGGGACTAATACTCCACGGAGTATTGATCGCGTGCTCCGCCTTCTTCGTCTCTACTGCTCTACTCAAGCACAACTATGCTTCCGCATAAAATGTATCCACCCAACCCCCCGAAATCCACTCATGGGCTCCCAAGTACACATATACGAGCGAAAGGAAAAGGACTTGTGCTCTGACGCATAACTTGAGTTGGCGTAAGAGGACCTTTGACCTCTTTTCTTGGGTCCCGACGACGGGTTTTCTTCCTAATAGCTGTAACAGTCCCGGCGAGACGGGAAAGGAAGCGAAGGAGGGGCCTGTTTCTAGCCCCAAAATAGGCAATGGGAGGTTTGTACAGTACCCCAAACGCGACTTGTAGCTTAACTTCGGCCTGCCTTCGCGATAATGAAAAATAGATAACTCATAAAACTAGGATATAGTTTGGCTGACGCAACAATGAAACACGACATGGGTTGTTTTTCGTGGTATGACTCATAACGTTGCGTGACTTCCGTCTGTTTAGGCAATAATGAAAAACAATGAATAAAATAGAAAATCACGCAAGAATGATTATTGCTGGTGAAAAGGAGGAATTTAGGTCACCGAAGAAATGGTGATCCTGCGGGCCGGGACTCGTCGCACTACTCCGGCTTGGGGTCCGGGCTCTGGGGGGAAGTGACGGTTAACATGTAATCGAGAAATGCGGTGAAAAGATCACCCACTTCTACCTATTGTCGCGTTCCAAGCTCACTCAAGACCCTCCTGACAAACTTTCTGGGCTGCTGTACTATGTAGACGTGACGTCAAAAGTACAAAAGATGGACCCCTTCGGACGTCTGCCAACTAGAACGCTTATTCCGAGCGTCGTGTCTCGAGCACAACTCCTTTCGGAATTCCTGTTCACAACAACGAATGTGTTTGCTGTCCAATAAATTTTGGAAAACAGTCCGCGAAGTCCTTCACTCTTCAAAACAATCTTATAAAAACCAGCCCTGCGTCCAGCTAGAAACGCCAACTGTGATCTTTAATAATTTGAAACCTTCGTGATCCCTACATTAACTAGAATTATTCAAAGTTTTAATAAAGTTGGACCCTATCTGGCTCGGAAATTTGTTAGCATCAAGCATATTTGCATAATCCTTCCCAAACCCCCAAACTTTCCAAGATAAAGTCTGAAAGTTTGTCATGCGGAGATGAAAACTTGCAAGCAAACTCCTAAAAACGACACTCGCCATGCTCCCCCAACCGAAAACCCTTGTGCTAACAGGGAAGATGAAGTGTATCGCATTAAAAAGATCCCAGACTTTTCTTTTAAAAACATGTAAAGGCCCCCGTAGAGCGAAGCTTGCTCCACCCTAGTTACCAAAAGGTGGCGCCACGGGTTTTACATGGTGTATATGAACGCGCGTTGCCTCTGCGCATCAGACGGCGTGCACGATAACTTCAAACCCACTTACCCAATTTGCATTAAACTTTCTTTTAAAATTCCGCTAATGCAATGTCTAGGGGGTTCAAGTTTCCAAATGTGTGATTTTCGCGTTTTCTCGCGTAGGCGAGAAATCAATTTGCATTTCACAAATTAACTAAGGCAGAAATAGGAAAACGGAATGATTACTGACTTCCCTCTGGTATCCCCCTATATTACTGTCAAGAGAGTTTGTAAGAACTTTCCAGACAGTAAAGCGTATCTATTGTACTTTCATTTTTTTTTAATGTAAGAGTGATTCTGTGACCTCTATGCTCTCGTCCCATGGAAAGCTAAGTCGGTACCTTTACGGGCGTTTAAGTACGCAAAAGGGGATCCATGTACTTATCCCCAGCACTAAGACCGCGGAACGCTTGGAAAGCAAAGAGCCCAAGACGGGGAAGATGAACTCCAGACTCCAACAGGTTTAGAACCGAAACTTGCCTGCTTTGTTATCACCCAACTCCCCCTGGAGGGTATACAACTTTGCGTTCTTCTCGCGTACAAGCAGTGAGGCACATCCGCGGAACTCCAAGCTCCAATTCCGCGATTCACCTCCCTCTAAACGTGGCCCTCGGGATCAATATGTTGGCTATTACACGAGCGACAGACGAGCCAAAAAAAAGAAAAAAGGAACCAAATGGAAAAAATCAAGTTCCGAATGCCCCATACGGACAGAAAGTTTTATTAAAGAAAAAAGAAACGGTAGGCCCATAAGAACGAACCGGAGAGTTTACTAGATACTCTTCCCCTTAGCTTCTCGCGGACGACTTCCACACATGCTTCTCAGTGCTTAAACGAAAAGATACACGACGCCAAGCCACTCAGAGTACTATACTTCCGGGATCTTCCTTCCGGGAAGCCACGTTCCTTTTTCTTCTTTTTGCGTCATGGATGCTCTTGATAGCACCCCAGCTAGTGCAGTTACAAATAGAGATTTCTTCTTCTTCCCAACAGCCAAATGCTATCCCTAAGATACAAAATCCTCCTCTTTTTCGTCCTTTCAACGTCAGCAGACATTCTCATTCCGTCGAAAGACGAGCTAAGGTCAAGAATCTGTCGCCATTTCCTTTCTGAAACTTTTCAGACGGAAATTCCTCATCCATCACCACTTTAGCTGACGAACTTTCCCGTAAAACTTTCCTTTCCCTGCATCCCCCCCCCCCTTCACCAAAAAAATAAAATAAAGATAAAATAATATTTCCACCTGAAAGATACACCAACAAAAAATAGAAAGAAAAAAATCAACCTTGTCTTAAAAATGTTGTTTCTAGTTATATAATTCTTTCAATCATATGCGAAATAGTAACTTAGCTACTAAATAAAAGAAATTACGAAATAATATCTACCACGTCGCTTTCTGACGTCACAAACGGGTCACCAAGGTACCCCCGAGAGTTTTGTTTACTGTTTTACACGCACGGGAGTCAACAGTAACCGACTTGCCGTGGTAACTAGTGTTCTGCAAGCCACGCCGCAGCACGCGCGTGACGTCACAATCCAAACCCCCGAATTTTGACTGCCCATAACTTTTGAACGGCTATTCCCAAAAGTTTGAAACCAACTCCAAAATTCTTAGAGTAAACGACACGAATCCGTCAAAATCTGAGGTGACTTTGGTTGGGTACTGACCTTGAATGCCCTTGTGGCGTGTCAATCCCAACCAAATTCTGTAACTCTTTCTACGAAAGGTTAAGATTTCGCAATTAAGGAATGCGAGAAGACAAAAGGAAGAACAAAAATGACGCTCCAGTCATAACATAACAGAAGGACATGTCCCTAAGGTGCCGGAAGCTGCCCACTTTCACAAAAAGAGTTTGGCACAAAGTTTCCTTAGACCACAACTTTTAGCTTGCTGTCCCCTTTAATTAGGCCTCCCGAGTATTTCCGGAGAAGTACTCCAGGGACCTGGGATCCTTCACTGGGGTTCTGCCACCGACCGACCCCCTTTGTGGGAGGTCAAAGGACAACTCAAAGACCTAAAAACATTCCTATTATCCCCCTCAAATACAAAAAAATCCCCTTGTGTGTCTGCTTTATCTCCATTCTTGCTCTTCCTTCTTTGACAATTCCCTAAACATTTCCTTATTTATGCAAAAATTAACATTCTAAAATATAATTAACTTTATTTACTTTCAAAAGTGCTATCGTCCCTTAAAAATCCCTATCCCTAACTTACTGCAAGAATTAAGACTCTAAAATCGAATTAACGGCTGCGGGAAGATGATTCGGCGGGAATGATCCGCATTCCTTCTCAAAAATCCTTCTGATTAGCAAAACAAGTGGAAGGATGTAGGCCCAACAGGAATGTTAGGCAGACAAGGGAAAGAGTACCGAGTCTTAGCGGTCCGAAATCATTTGGAATCCTCGATTATTCTCACAATCTGGGTTTCTCTCTGAAATAATCCAGGCCAAGGCGTTGATGAATGTGTCTGGAGGTCCTTCAACAGCTGTAAACCGATCCCTTTCTTGCCTTGGCGTGCCTTATAAGGCCAACACAACCAAAAATTCTCTCTCTCTACCTTCCCAAACCTAGCATAGCATACAAGGTCCCCTTAAAAAAAAAATTTAAAAAAATCAAAAAAAAAATCGGGTTTCTTATACTACCTGCGCGCACATTCCATTCATTCCATTTATTCCCCCCGTCCTCACACCCCTTTTTTGGGATCATTTTTCGGTTCCCTTCCAATTTTTTTCTTTTTTTGGTTCGGATTTTCTTTTCTTTTGGTCGTTTTTTCCCGCTCCAACTACTCTTAAACGAAAATTCCACTCTTAGCCCAATTCGAACAGGTTCACAAAACGGTATAACTTTGCATAGTTTATCACATGTTAGGGGGGGGGGGTAGCCTGATCTAATCGTTCCGTTTGGTTTACAAGGAATACCGCGAGTTTTGGGAAATACTTGACAAGTCTCCCGACCTAAAGGATGCGTTTTTTTTTTTACTGGGGGCCAATTAAAGACACATTCCGGGGCCTCCTATACAGGATTGTCATTTTGTGGGTTTAAGGAATTAAAGGAGACGCACCCGTTCGGGATGGCACAAACTGCCAAAGAAGCTGGAAAGGGGCGGCGCTCCGGAAGCTCATTTTGCCATTGTCGGAACGGCCAACAAAAACAGCGCCAAACAGTCTCCCTTCCTACCAAAAACCCCACAACTTTCTGTGAATGTATATTTTTGTCTTTAGCATTTTTCCGCTATTTTTTTCCATTTCCCCCCTAAATTGGCAAATCCCTTAGGTACCAAGAGATTGGCTGGCGCCACTAAGTCCTGATCCTATGCGTAGATCTTAAGACAGCCTCCCCGAAAACATCCTCCCTCTCTCTCTCTTATTGGAAAAAAAATAAGAAAAATCATAATAATAAAACAGACATCATCCGAAAAGGCCCGCAATCGGTGCCGCGCTAAGGTAAGAATCTTGAAAAAAAGAAAAAGGTTGACCGAAATTCTTTTCTCCGTCAACACCAATTTGTTTTACGCCCCACGCCTCCTCATTTTTCAATTTGACCTGATGGGCCCCAAGCTCGCTTTAAAGGTAATATACCATACCCCAAGTACTACTACTACTACCTTGGGCTTTTAAGCCATAACTGCTGGGGCAAAGCTTTGGGGGTTTTCCGAAAAGCTATCGAGCCTCAAATTGGTTCTACAAAGCCCCAAAGTCTGTCACGATCTAGAAAATCGGCTGCGAAATCACAAAAACTGTTTGCTGCCAAAGTGACAATCCACCGTTTCCTTTTGCACCTCCCCCCTCCTTTTTGGGGTCGGAAGAGGAGATTTTATGGTCAGAGCTTTCCTTTTCCTATTTTTTATTTTCTGAGTAATTGAATTTAGATTTTACTGTTTTTGATTTTGGGGCTCTACTTTATATGTGTTATACGTTGCTCCTGTTTTTATTTTTACTTTATCTTTAGTTTATCCTAGCATTACAGTAGACTATAAATAAGGCACACAAAAGATATCAGTTTTAGGAAAGCGACTTGGGTCAAGCCGGACTTGTGGCAGTACTCCGGCCTGCATCGACATTTTGCTCGACAATGAAACATAAAAGGGGCCAAGGTGAAAACAAGTGGCCGCTTCCCCGAGTTTCCTCGAGTTGCTCCCGCATGTCCTAACAGATGCCCTGTCACTCTGGAGAGGAATGGCTTGTTTATTATTCAGGTAAAACCCGTTATACGTTTTGGGCAATAACCAATAAGTGAATATAAATACTGTCTCTAACATACCACATTTGTTTGGTTGCAAGCTTTTCTGTTTATGAATTTCGTACATTTAAATCATAATTCTTTAGTTTTCAGTATTGAACAGCAATTGCGAGGCAGCCGCAGTACTTGGTATATTAAGTCCGGCCTTGCAGAAGTGAATTAACTGCGTTGCCTTTTCCTTTGCGCCTTATCGTAAAAGGCGTACTAGCTTTACTTTATTACGAGTTTGACTCTACTCCCTTACCTTTTTCTCCAAGTTGGGTCCATTTTCTAGGGCGTAGATGACAGCTTCCGAGAGTCTGGAATCAATGGAGGCGAGGATATCATGAGCGCCGAGTTGGGGCGATCCAAGGACGGCTTGGGTGAGTCGTTCCATGGAGTCAATCCAGTCATTCCAGGGTTGATCTACGTCGGAAACGGCGGCCAAGCAGCCTCGGGCCACGTTCATGCATAATCCTCGACAGGGTCGGATGGTGGTGTGGGCGTGGCCTTGACACTGTGCGCAATAGGTGGTCCGTAAGAGGGCGGGTCGGCAGTCGGCACTGAGGTCGCCTGTTTGGGTGGCGTTGAGCACCTGGACGCCCACGTGCAAGGCGGCCATTAAAGCCTTGGCCGCATCCAGGCTCCGTGCCAAACTCTGCGCTAAGCGACGCGGGATTTCGCCAAACGGCTTGATATCGGCTTGAGAATTCCGCAAGCATTCCATATCGTCTGAACTGAGCGCACGCCACGTCGTGGCCTGGGACTGCAACACGCTAGCCAAATTCGTCGGACCCTGGCCGTAGAGTCGCGGAAAGAGGTCGTCAAAGAAACGACTTACTGCTGCAGCCACATCCAATTCACCCGAAGAAGACGAAGAAGATGAAGTCGGCGTCGTCGGGTGAATGGGTATCGTCGCTATCGCTAAGCTCGCGGCAATCGTCGTCGTCGGCTGCTCCAATCCCCCAATAAACTTTTCCAAATCGGCGAACAAATTGAGAATGGGTTCCCGGGCCAAGACCGCCACTCGCTTGTACAATTGCCCAAACATGGTCTGCGTTTTCGTCATGGAGGCTTGGATGTGTCGAACCAGATGACCTTTTTCCCCCAAGAAAAGGCAAAAAAAAGAAAGAACAGAATAAACACATTAGGAAAATGAGCAAAATTGATAAGATTTTGAAAAGAAACAAAAAAGAAAAGACAAATAAAATAAAAGGGAAAATTAGGCAAAAGCTGTCATTAATATCCATTCGGGACAATTTTTCCACTTGTAAAAGGTATCATAAAAGAAGGCACAAGGCTCATATCCATATATCCATATCACAACCCTAAATCTCTCTCTTGGAAAAATCCGAGCCCAAAGGGTATGACCCCCACTGCATGCTTTTGTGTGGGGCCCCTTTTCGTCGGGCGGACGGGAGAGAGAGAAATACTTTATAATATGCAAAACTTTCTGGCTATGGGAACTCTAATACACCGGGTGCTTGGCCCATACCTTTCAAAGCTTTAACTCAATTTCGTGAGGCCAGAAAGTCTTTCCCCAATATGGTTTTATGACTCGCTCCAGGCTATTGTTCTTATATTCTTATCCCCCCTCCTCTTCATCTCGTTCGCTCTTGTCTCTCTCTCTATACGTTATATTGCTTCCTGGGGTATTTAGTCTCACAAAATGGTGGTCAGATACCTGTAAAAACTGTATAAGGTCCGCAAAAAGGCTGCATTCCTGGGCTCGTTCTGGCCTCTTGGAGCATGCATGTGGGGCGCCCCTTGGTCCGGGCCCAGTCCCATCACTGGTCCAGGATATGAGCGAGTGAGAGAGAGAGACGGGAGAGGTAGAGAGGATCAAGGTTTTTATATATCAGGCTTAAAGCTTTTGGGTTCCGTTCCCCCTGCCTTGTCGTTTCGTTGTCCAGGTCAATTGAGTCAATTGAGCCATTTGCCCTGCCTCCCCTTTCACAAAAGTCCCTTTTTTTCCCTCCCCGCCTCCCATTCTGTTTTGATTCGGTCGCACCTACAGCCGAGATTACTGACTACTGTTGCTAGTACTATACTACCACTTAACTACGACTACTGTTGCAACAACAAGAGCCTCTTTGGGCTCAAATGTATGCAGCAAATTCAGCAACAATGCCTCTTCTTCTCGCCTGTATAGATGCAAACTACAAACTTAAGTCCCCTTTACCCCTCGAACATGAAAAGGAGAGTCCCCCAACAAGCAACAGCTCTGTAACCTTTTGCTATAAAGCCCACCCAAAACGTCCCACACTCACATACCCATCCCATAGCCCTTAACCCCCCGCCTCTTCTTTCAACAGGTTACCCATGTTAAAAGTAACCATAAAACGATTGTTTTTGTCGGAATTTTTCACTTGTATGGGCTTAAACAGCTCAATCTCAACAACCCTTCTGCTGAGAAGTAACCTTTGGAAACTTAGGGGGCGCTCCTTAAGCTTCAACTTACAACTCTTTTAAGATTTTTTCCCAAGAAGAGAGGAACAAGAAGTATGAAGGATGAAGGTGAAGAAGAAGAGCTTCAACTCAGGAAAACTGATGCCTATCTCGGCTTTCCGAGTCCGAGTCGTCTGCTTCCTCTGAAAACAAAAGAGTGTTTGATTTTCAGTAGTAAATACTTAACCATTCAGGATTGTTGAATGTCCTGTCAAACCAAATATTTTCCTTATTCTTCGCTTTAAACTTTGAATCTTGACTTCTCAATCTATTGAAACTTTTGAACTATCTCAAACCTTTGAATCCCCGAACCTTTGAATCTATCCAAAGCTCCAAAGGAAATCCGCACTTAAGAACATTGACTTTATTTATACTAATTTGATCATTATTTCTTATTTTTGTTTCCTACGCAATTTCCGAAAAATAAACTAAAATTCCGCAACCTGGACCACATACGGTCCGATGACGTCCCTAAAACGCATGATTGGCAACCCAATAAAAGCTCTCTGGCTTGCCCTTTGGAAATTGTACTATAAGGTCCAAAGAACAAAAAGTTAAGGCGGGAAACCAACTGGGACATGTCGTACTCGCAGCGTTCCTCCGACCTGCCTCACAGTGGCTCGACAATGAAAAATTATGAACCGAGCCAAGCGACTT
Organism: Lepidurus apus apus; assembly: GCA_022832285.1. Classification (NCBI taxonomy): domain Eukaryota; kingdom Metazoa; phylum Arthropoda; class Branchiopoda; order Notostraca; family Triopsidae; genus Lepidurus; species Lepidurus apus. The sequence continues at coordinate 80,593 of JAGJRO010000143.1, read as the reverse complement.
GGACCGGCCGGGTTTCTTAGCTCTGGTCCAGCATTCCTGCCAGACGCAGCCCAGCCACTCTAATGCTTCTTTATTTTTCTTTCTTGAGTAACGGCGAGTCAGGCCGGAGGAACGCTACAAGTCCAGCATGCCCCGAGTTGGTTGCCTGCGTTACGTTTTTTTAATCTTAACTCTAAAACTTGAAGAAAAAAATCTTTTTGGAGAACAACTTGCCCTTCGCTTCCCTTAACCATAACGACAACTATAATAACAATAAAGATAATAATTTAAAAAAATATTAGGTTTTTATCAAGTGGGAGAAGAGATGGGGAAAAACGAAGAAAGGCAACAATCTTTCACTGGTATGACAGGCTCCGCGTTCCTTTGCTTCCCTTTAATATGATGGCTATGAAAGCCAATTACGTTTTCACGTGGAGGCCCGAAGTCTCTCCTAATCGAAAGCTACCCACCCCAGAAAAAGAGAGGGAGGGCTTTTCATATATACCCACATCTGTCTGAAGGGAAGGTGAAGGTTTTCCTATTAGGTGTTGGAGGTCTTTGGCGTGACTTGATGAGCATGAAGCATTCAACACCCACGAGTTCTGCTAAAAATGACGTGATGTGGGTCGCAAATGCGATGATATAAGCGTTAAGACGCCCTAAGCAGCATCTTCATTCCTCTCTCTCCTTTTCCCTTCTTAATTTCTTCTTTTCCCACTCTCTATATCCCGTAGAGGGCCATAATAAGGTGCGTTTCCAGCTACAGACTTGCGTGGAGGAAAAAAGGTTCCACACAAGCAAAAAGGGGGCTTTCCCATCCTCACCCTGGAATCCTCAATCCTCATCCACGCAACCGTCCTGCACTATAAATCCTTAATGGATCTTTGGGTATATATATATATGCGAGGTAATCAATTTCGCTTTCTGGGAAGACGAGGAGGCATTCCAATGGGCCCGAAATGGACACAACAAGCTGCGCCGAATTCTGACTTATAAAAACTCACTTAAATGATAAGCTGGAAGAGTTCCAGCACGAAGCCAAAAAGGGGAAAATTTATTTTCCTTCTTCTTTAGGATTTTATGGATTTGTTCAATGTTTTCCACCTTTATGCAAGAAAAGTCTTAAAGGGTAATGGCCATGGTAAACAACAACAGTGACAAATAAATAGAGCAACAAATCTAGTTTCTAGTGATGTGTCACTTTCCATGATGCGCCAAGTAATAATCAAGCTCGTAACCGAAGAAACTTCAATAAATGCGCCGCCCCGCGATATGACACGCCCGTGACGTCATGACCCCAAAATTTGAATGCTAATAACTCGTGAACGGCTGCTCGTACAAATGTGAAACAAAGTTAATAGTTTTGGGGATAATGTAGTCTATCAGCATCGTTTACAATCTCAACATGTTAAGAAGGGTGGCTGTACGAAAAAAAATCTAAAAAGACCGTGAAAACATTTCGGGTACTTTTCCAGACAAGGTTCTCCTTAAATTTCTTTAACACCGCAACTGTAAAATTAAACTCCTTTCGTGACTTTGCAGTCTAGTTTTAAATGGGAAAGAAGTTTTTTTAGCAAATTAAAAAATAAAAAGCGAAAAGTTTTGCCTTAAAGGGACAAGTGGGGAATGGTTTTTGGCGAAGCGGCTGTGTTACTTGCTAAGTTGCTAAGAAGAACACACTTGTTCCATTTTAGCCCATCATTATAAACATCCTGAGGTCTTATTTTTGCGAAATTTATGACCCTAGAGTGGCTCTGCTGTTATTAAGCGAAAAGGGCTAGCAAGCACCAGTTTGGCAGCTATATAACACACACCAAAAGGCAAATGGCTTCAAAGTAAACCCCTCCATAACACCTTTTCCCGCAAAAAGGAAGTGGGGGGGGGCTAATTTAACGTTTCTCGAGCATGTTTAACGACTGCAGCTGGTGCAAATCTATCGCTTGCCACGCTTTTCGCACCCCCACCCCCTTTTTTCACTAAAACGTACTCAACAAACCGAGTCTAACAGAGATAAACGGTCTTAAAACCCCCTACAAGGGACAAAAAAATAGTCCTTCGTCTGTCAAGACAAAAGCTATTGACGCATTAGCGAAAACACGTCCTCAATGTTCAACAAAAAACGACGTGAAAGGGTAATTTAACTCCCCACAAGCTTTTCCAGAGCTTATCTTGAAACAAAAACCTCCAAGTTAACGGTCTCCCTAATTTCTTTTAATTCCATTAACTTGCTTTGGGGCAAGCGACCTTAAAATCCCTGTCAACTTTGAAATTCACTGCAACCTCTAAAACCTTCATAGTGTCAATGTCTTGAAAACCCTCATCAGAAATAAGCTTTCATTCCAAGCATTAAAGCATGCATAGTATCAGATCCTTAAGCTTAAATCCTCCCGTTTTAATTCCTTAAGCCTTAGGAACCTTCAAAGTTTTAAAACTTAGGAGAATTCAAAACCAGAAACCCTTAATAAGTTGAATTCTCAGGGATTTAAAAACCTTGAACTCTTAACCCTTCCAGCACTTTATATTTTCTGCTAATGAGACTTTTTTTTCAATTTTGGTTTCGATCTTTCAAATCTTTACCAATAGAGCAAAAAATTATTGAGTTTCTAGTGATGTCAATTTCCATGACGCGCCAAATAATAGTCAAGCTCTTAACCAAAGAAACTTCAATAACTGCGCCGCGCCATGACACGCAAATGACCTCATGACCCCAAAGTTTGAATGGTAACAACTCATGAACGGCTGTTCGTACAAATGTGAAACAAAATGTTTCACAAATGTTTCTTACATGATAGAATTTGATCTGTTTTGACAAGAAAATCTTGTTTAGACACTTTTTGCCTGTTGGTTACCATAATGAGAATTGATTTCTGACTGAAAATTGGCCCGAGAGTTCATGGGAATCGGAATATACAGATTGATTTATCCTATACGCCTCTTTTTCCTCTTATGGAGCTGCGAAAGTTGTTTAAACAAGTACGTAATTTTGTTAAAAAAAAATACATCCGTGGACTTACTTTGGATGTCATGGGCAGCTTGAATAAAATTATCGGCCACAGGTTGAGATTGGGTCCGCAAAGCTTTCTGGAAATCCTCGGTAGCCGTCCTTTGGAGCGCAGCTTCTGCATTCGCGGAGCAGCAAGTGTCGCGCGACTCGCAGACCGCCAGACTGGCACCTGCCAAAAGTAAAAAAAAGGCCAAAAATGACACCAATTAGCTTTTCATTCTCATAGTCATACTTTAATATACGTTCTTAAACCGACCTCCACACCTTTTTCTTTCTCTTCCCTCAATTTCTTCGTTCTTCTTTTATACCATCACCAGCCAAGTCCCTCGGTTTTTAAACTAAATACCCACCAACAACTTAAAAAGATTGCCTTGCTTGATAACCTTCATTTGCAAATACATAAAACCCGACTACAAACACATAAACCCCTTCTTTCATAAAACCTTCACAAACCATGAGAAAATGGATTCAAAATTAAAGGCGCCCCTTCCAGTGCTAGCGAAAGAGCGCCATGCTTTACAAGGACGATTTTGTTCGATTCTTTGCTTGATTTTGGCCAACTTTTGCTTGACTTTGGTGGATTTTGATTGATTTTTCATTACTTTTGTTCGCTTTTTGTAGACGTTATTATATTTCGGTAGATTTTTTTTTATTGATTTTGGTCGATTTTGCTTGATTTTTCGATTAATTGTATTCGATTTTTGTAGACGTTACTCGTTACTGGTCGATTTTGATTGATTTTGGTCAATTTTTGTTTCACTTTGCTCGATTTTGTTCGATTCTTGCTAGACTTTGGTCAACTTTTGCTTCATGTTGATTGATTCTGGTAAATTTGTGCTTGACTTTGATCAATTTTGACTGATTTTGTTTGATTTTGTCCGATTTTTTCGATTTTCTTGGTTGATCGATTTTTACTTGATTGTACGTGATTTTGCTTGACTTCGGTCGATTTTTGTAGCCTTTGTTCGTTTTTGGCAAAGGCCACCATGAGAGTGTCCTGCACGATGATGCAAGTTATAGAATTTGGAGGCGCTTTAGCTACAGAAATTCTATAAATATTTGCTTGGTTTTACAGATTAAACATTATAGTACCTTTTATATAAATATACATAATAAACAATAAAAGTATTGTACAATTTTTACGTTTATTTCTTGGAATGTGTGGAAAATATTTTTGCAGACACTTTTTGTCTTTAATTCTAAGCTGTCTCATCTTGTTTCTGTCTCTTCTTCTTTTCCCTCATGGAACGCAGAAGAATGTCGGCCTTATACCATCACCTTCCCCGACAATGCATGTCATAAAAACCTACATGCAAGAGGCGAAGAGAAATTCCCAAGGTAAATTTGTTGACCAGTTATTTGGCCTTCATCTGCGAGAGCTCATTGCTAGCAACCTCTCTATTGTCTTGCTTCTTCGCAGTGTTCCTGTTAAGCCCACACTCACACTGCTTGAGTGCGAGAGAGAGACCCATACGCCATCCTTTTAACCTTTTTTTGTTCCTTCTTTTCTTTTTTTATTGTATTTTCCTTCTAGCTTTCCTTAATTTGAGAGACTACAAAAGAAGCAGCAGCAGGCAACTTGAACACTGCATTTTACATCTGCAAGCAGCTGCTCCGTGTGTGCCTCAAAACTACGCACTACACTATTAAACAAACCCAACCTTATATATCTCTCTCTAAAATGAAAAATAAAAACAAAATATCCCCAAACCTAATCCTTCAATGTTTAAGAGTCTGGCATGTTCATTCCACACCTTTCGACATGATTGGAATGATTTATCGAAAACCTCTCTCTCTCTCTCTTCCATTGCTCCCATCTGATTCATGACTATTTACCCACGGAAATCCCTTCACAACGTAATTATGCAACCCCAAATTCCTTTCCCCCACGTTTAAGACTCTTTATGTTAAGATTTATATACGTCTATATCAATATAATTATATTCTATAGGATTTCTATATTTTTTTAAATCTATACGTCCTTCAAGAATCCTGTATCCGTTCGGATTTCAGGATCAGCATTCTTTAAACGATAATAAAGCCAATTAACTGGGATCTAAGCGCGCGCGATCGACGATTTACGTTGCGGCCTAATGAGGAGTATCAATTGCAACATCATTAAATTCCAATTAACGCGACAGGATTAATGAAAAGTTCCACGTGGTTTAGGTTGCGCTCCCCTACGCACCAAGAGCCATGTTAGATTGTATAAAGGGGCATACAAACTCAAAAGACAAAAGAGTTTTTTTTCCTTGCTTAAATCATAAAAAACGTGACCAGGAACCCCTAAATAATAACACAACAAAATTAAAATAAAAACAGGGGGACCCGAAAGCAAAACGGGTCCCGGCGTGCCAAAATGTCCTACTGCATAGACCGGTCCCCCCATGAAAAACCGGGGCTGAGGGGGTCCACATTTTTCGGCGAGGAATGCAGTCCAGGTTGGGTGGTCACGTTGTATTGTTAAGTTCGTTACCTGGGCTCAGCCAGACTTCAAACCCCTTTTATCCCTCCGTAACTCTATTTTTGCCTTTTCTTAAATTTTCTTTTCCTTTTTTTAAAGTTTTTCTTCTGTCACTTTCGTTACGTCGCTCAAGTACGTTAAAAGTTCTTCTTCAACCCGATTTTTTGGGGGGATCATTTTTTTTCTTTACGTCGTTAAAAGACGTTAAAAAGCTCTACCACAACCGAAATTAAGTGCACCAGCGCTAAAGGTTTTTTGCTTAATCGTTCTCTGCGTCAGATTGATATCGTCCAAGGTGGAATCAGACAAAAGAAACCTTTACTTAAGATTCATTTTTTTCATCTATCACCTTTTAAACTTGAAAAAAGAAGGAATACAAAGCTATTTGGCTTGGACCACATGGGTTTTTGTTGCAAAAAGAAGCTTCGAAAAGCGCCACACATGCTGAGTGTATATAATATGCAGAACTCGACGAGATGCCCTTGTCAGATAAAGTACTCCCAACTTTCCTTATGAAAACTAAAAGCGACACAGTATTTTCGGGTCCAAATTATGTACCTCTCAAAGTAAAAAAAATAAATAAAAAATAGAGATGTAGAAAGTAAAATGACCCCTCAAAAAATTCTTTGAAATAAAATCGAACTTTTGCATGTGGCATTTATCATAGCTAATTAAGATCAATCTGAAGACTATTTTCAGTACAAAAAACAGAACGAAAGAAGCAGGATCAAAAGAATCGAAATGCAGCCATAAATTAGGGCTTCATTACGGCGAAAAGAAAACAATTTACGAGAAAATAAAAGATTGGGAAGCCCTGAATTCACGCGAAAAAAAAGACCCACGTAAGGTTCAAAGCAGCGTAAATAGATCTTCTTCAGTCTTCTCACACAAGAAAATAATAAAATAAAAGAGAAAAAGATTTGGGAGGAGCAGACTAATCGATAAATGGATTGACCCGAGATAATGTGTGTCTGTGTGCAAAGGCGGGAAAACCTTTTTGCTTACGTTCCAGGATTACAAATAAGTCTACTTTTTCCCCCTTGCTCAATTAAGGGAGGGGGGAGGAAATACTTTTGCTTCGTACCTAACCCCTGAAATAGAACTTAATCCGAGAAATATAAGGAAATGATAATAAAACAAAAAATGGAAAAAGAAGGGAAAATGGCTTGGACTGTGGACCTGAGGTTCGTATTACGAGTCACGACGCAATTCATCAGCAAATCATTTGAACAGTTATTTGCAGACTTTTGGAAAGCTCCCCTCCTTAATTGAACACGGGGTTGCAATCTCGGGAGTTTGCTCACGTCCGAGACGGTTATGATATCGAATGACATCTCCCCTAATGGTCCGATAAGCTTTGCTTCTCAACGATAAAAAACCCCCCCGAAAATAAGCTTCTTTTTGTCTCATATATACCTACCGTAGGCGGTTCAGATGCTAAAAAACGTCTACTTCGGAACAAGATTTCTCGATAACCGATGGAACAATTTACTTGCAATGAGTGTCATACATTCTTTTTTGATCGTGAAGTGCACTATCAAAGAAACTCGATTTTAGCCAGCATATTCCATGTAGTTGCAAATGAATGTCCAGTGGTTACGGTTTTGGCTTGTACACTCCAAATTTGTTATGAAACCAAGAAAATAAATTAACTGTATTGCAATACCTATTGACATACTCTACTTTGCTGGTAACGAGTTTTTCTCAAAATATGCACCGGGTTTTGGGCAAAATGCTAAATGGCTGTGCGTGGCCATTCAGCTCAGGGTTTACAAGGGAAGCCTCACGCCGTCTGGATTAGCTAAACAGCGATCAGCATTTTAAAACAATTTTCACCCTCTTCCTCTTGGTATATTTGAACGTTTCCCTTTACTGATTCTCTATTTGGCAACAAAGACAACTGTCTTGCTGCATTAAAGGAAACAAACCAACCGAAACCGTCTCTGAACTCCGAAAAAAGGCTTACAATTTGAAGCAAATCAATACGGTCAAGAAAACAGTTATACTATTTGGAAAGAACTTGACCCTACAGTCTCTAAACAAAAAAACGCAACGCTTTTTTATTTCAATTCAAGTTCTCCTCCAGACCTTTTCCTCCTTTTCTTCGAAACTTGGCAGTTAGCCTACGAATGAAATAATTAAGAAATAAGTCTGCCCAACAAAGGTCGAGGTGACTCATAGCTCACGTCATCCTGAACCGCGAGTGAGAGAAACAACCAGCCGATGTATAATACGCAAAAAAAATTCCCCTTCTTAGGAGCATGTGTGGGAGGAATAGATCCTTACCGGCTTGGAAAGTATCCGGCACGTCACGGAGCCCAGTTTTCGTTTCGAGGAGTGACTTGACGCGTGAACAATCCTTGGGAGGATCACTTAACACCCTGTTTTGTGGCTGGAGCGACGACGATCGACTATTTAAGGAATCTGCGGGTACAGGTGGTACACGGTCGGAGCCTGATCCTGCTCTAGCTAAGCTGGGATCACTGTTTCCGTCTGTGTTGGTAGTGGTAGAGGTGGTAGGCAAGGAGCAACACGGCACGGAGTGAAGCGACAACAATAATAGGCAGCAAGCGACCCAGCTCCAATGACAATCACCATGGTGGCGTCTTTGCCCGCCGTTTCTGCTCCAATCGCAGCCCACACACTTGCAATTGCTCTTAACGCAGTTCGGGGAATTCATTATTGTGACGTCAATCTTTTACACCCAATGCCAACAACAGAAACGGTAGCCTTTTTTGCTTGGTCTTCCTCCTTCCCTCTTCTGCTTTTTTACTCAAAGTTAAAGAAAAGAATGCGAAAAAAGCGTTTCAAGGGCAATTTCGCGACGCTTTTAAGGTTCCCGGGGCCGGATCCAGGATCACGAATGGAAGGAACGGTGATGGCATGCACCACGAACAGAAAAAAGTTCGAAAACCCAGCGAAACTAAGTTGTTGTCTTAGTGAAAGCACTGTATTGGGTTTGACTTCGCTGTTGGTACTTTGGGGCTGATACAGTTTACCCTAAAACGGACAGTTCCGTTTTCAATGAAGCCATGTGAAAAAGGTTTTTAGCGGCGCCACTTTATGGGGTCCTTTTGAATGTTTTCCCCGCAGTTGGGAGGTTTTTTGGGAACAGTTGTGAAACTTGTTTTTATCACCCCCTTTTTTGTTCAAAGCAAAAAGGATTTCGATTTCAACGCCTTTTTTAGCCTCGCCACTATCACTCTTCGGAATCCGGCGCACGACTGAGACTGAACGAGACTATTCGGGGTATCTGTCCGTCAAGTCAAGCCCCAGCCCAAGCAAGAGTCTGAGGTGCCAGGCGCGCGGGCCTTGTGCGGTTCCGGAGGGACGGCGTGAGGCGAGGAGGGTGGGGCTACAGGGATCTTTTTGATTTTTTATGTTATTTTTTGGTTAAAGGATCCCGAACGTGAACACGTGAACGTGGCTTCTTGAAATGCTCCTTGGAGAGACGGGGGCAACGATGACAATCATGCCATACACGGTATGGTCTCCACAGAAGAGAGAAAAGTTTCGGCTAGCTTTTTGTTCTCTACGGTGAGAAAAAGGCTTCTGAATGTGCTTGTGTTCCTCGTTAGGTGACTGACGTTCTTGTCTGGGCAATAAGCAATCTCTTTCTGACTTGTCTTTACTTCACTTGTCGTGGGCAGGCTGAGCCTTCCACCCTCTTCACCCAAAAAGCAACCTATAACAAGCCTCAAAAGCCTACTCCGTGGTGACGTTACAGGCATCCTAATTTATCTGCTTCCTAAAGCTCGGACTTGTTTCGTCTTGTCGTTTCTGGGGGGTTCGAGTTCTTCCGACAACTCCCAGAGCTCGAAAAACTGTCAATCAAGGGGCCTACACTGGTAAGTGTTAGGTCATCCTGTGTGCCATACTTGGCTCAGCTTGATAGTCCCCAACGACCAAAGGGGAATAATAAAAAGAGCAAATAAAAAGAAAAAGCTCGCCGAGACAATAGCAAGCTTGCCAAGCAGAGCTTGGGAGGCTGGGAAACAGAGAGAGAGAGAGAGGAAAAAGGGGGGTTGGAGAGAGAGAAGTCCTAAACCTTAAACCACTTGCTTATACTGCTTACATGCTAGGCAAGTGGGAGATTCGGGAATTTGCGTGGACTGAGCATGAGATGTGAAAATCCGTGATGCATTTTAGTCGGTTGCAAAGAGAGACAACAGTGCGTACTTTTGTTTTGTTCTTTTATTTTTCATAACGTCCGGGACTTTTTTTGTGTCGTTTTTTTGGGGTCCGCTTATATGGATATACCCCAGCATCGCCCGCAGGCAAAGTCACTAAATACCGAAAGGAATTCCAGAGTTCATGTTCGTGAGTTGTCGTGCGATGCCTCTCGTTCTGGCTTTGGGGAAGAGTCATAGTCAGTGGTCAGCAGCTTTAAGCAGGGAGTGTGACAAAACCATAGCAGCTGGAATGTAGGGATCTTTTCTCTTTTTCGGAGGGCCTGTGCGTGTTAGTGCTTGCCGCTTCTTGTAGCTTTCATAATTGAGGATGCTTAGGAAACTTTTTGGCTAGCGTTTTTGGGGGCCCACCAAGAGCTAGGGCTATGAAGAGATGAGGGGAGAAAAGGCCGACAGATAAAAGTTTCGCACCGGAAACTTGGATGTTGCTGGCAGTGCAACCTGGGATGTGTCTGGTCTGGTTCAGGTAGGTTGAGACATGTTCTCAAAATGCTGCAGTCGAGGATCAATCTCGCACTGCAGGTTCTAGTCTAGAAGGAGAAGAAAAATAGAGGCAGGTAAACTAAAACTCCCATGTCCAAATAAAAGTTGTTCTGTTGCATTCCACACCACAGGACGTCCACCACTAGTCCCAACTGGCTCCTAATTACACATAATATCCGTCATTACTTACAACTTAACAAGTTAAAATAATAATTATATGACAGACTTGCAAACAACTCAACAAAAAAAACTTCCGCCTGACGCAATGTTCCATTGTTTTGTTTTTCCCCAAAATTCTAACCTTTCAGAGCGTCCCAACAATTGAAAACATGCTTTCATAGCTTCCCGCGTATTTCCCGCCCAATCTATGGAAGCATGACTTCCGGAGGCGGTGTCTTTTGAGGGAGAACCCTAAATGCTGCTCCTCGATTGAAGAAAATACTTGAACCTGAATGGTTCTCGTCCTCTTGTCTAAGAATTTCCTTGTACATATAAATAACAACAAGGAAAAAATGATTTCAGAGTGTTCATCCACAAATTCAGTCGCGATGCTCACCTGCAGGAAAACAAAGTAATGTCATTTAGCTCTCAATTACGAAGGTACAACATTCATTGTTAGGCATAGGCTATGGCAAGATGCTAAGAAACGAGGAAGACGGAAAGTTATTCGCCAAAAACGCGCCCAAGTACGGGATGCAGCTCTTCAAAAAGGTTCTATAACGAACAAAAAACAGCGAAATGAGAAATCACTTATTGTACTTTAGAGCAAGAAGAACAAGAGAAATCGGCAAGTTACCAAACTTGGCGAGCTGAACAGGAGCGATTCGAGCAACTAGCAATGGAAGAGGCTGAAAGAGAATCACAACGACAACATGTTCTATGGTTGGCAAGAGAAGCCTTAGCTCAAGAGCAATGGAAACAAGGTCAGACTCGTCGGGAAAAGGCAAAGAAAGACCGCGAAGCTCAAGAAGTAACCTTCAGCATAAGCAAAACTCATTAGAATTGTTATTAATGCGCTTGTGTCATTTTGTAGCAATTAATTCGCGAGGAATGGGAAGCACGAGAGCAAAAGGAACGCGAAGAACGAGAAGTTAAAGAGAAATTGGCTGCTGACAAGAAACAAGAGCAGGTTGGCTGGCTGACGATCTCAATTCGTATCCTCTGCATTACATTCCTTATGATTTTTGAATTACTTAAAAACTTCCGAATTGAGTTATTTCCTTAACATCTTACTTTGCGTTAACCTTTACCGCGTTTTAGGAAAATTGGCTTCAGCAGTTGCAAGACTTTGTTAATAATGTAAGCTTTACCTCAATTCAAACCAGATGCATCTTAATTGACATGAATAGCCTAACGTTCGTCTGATTATTATACAGGCGGACGACCAAATGGAACGTCGGTTAACTACATCTGCGCGAGTACTGGCAAATGGGGAAGTTTGTGGATTTTTTGCTAAAATTGGCGTTTGTCGATTTGGAGATTTTTGCTCCCGGTAAAGCACTCAATATTCGTTTTTAAAAACAGTGCGATTTAATCAGATTATTTAGGATTCACAATAAACCCAGTGCCAGTACAACGTTACTAATCAAAGGCTTTTTCCACTATTTGAACCTCCGTTCCATGCGAGATGAACACGATACTGACATGAATCTAGAATTCGAAGAATCTGAAGTTTATCTACGCTACTTGTATTACATTTAGAAGTTTAATTGCTTCAGATAGGGGAACTAAACATTTCCTAATATCCTAGGGAGTTCAGCGGAGATGTACTGCCCGAGTTCCAGAAATACGGACAAGTTGTACAGTTTAAAGTTTGCTGTAACATGGAATCGCATCTAAGAGGCAATGTTTACGTGCAATTTGCCACGTTACGGCAAGCAGTTCATGCATTTACCGTCTTCAATGGACGTTGGTACAGCGGGAGGCAACTAACGCTCGAATTTGTTACAGTACCATCCTGGAAGTCTGCCATTTGTGGTACAGTTTTGCGCTCCCCGAGGCGCAGTACTTCTACTTCAGTTCTTAGCCGTTAAATGTCGCTACTTCTGCACTTTTTATGCTTCGCTCTCCTTTCAGACTCAATTTCAATATTTCAGCTTTCTTATAAGAGAAAAATTACTTATATAGTTTTAGATCTATACTAAAAATTGATATAATGTTTAGAATATTTAAGAATTTGTATTATTGGAACGATCAATGTTGCCCAATAATTTGTCATATTTCTCACAAGTTCACAGCAGTAAAGGCGCATTGAAAAGGCAGTAATTCTCGCCTAAGAGTAATAATAATATATTCCAACAGCTGTTGGCTAGAATGTTCCTAGTTCATTCAGAAAGCAAGAGTAATGTGGAAGGCGGCCAAGGGGCACAAAAAAAGGAAGCTTGCATCTTATTGCCGACTCGGCAGATATTCATAAGTCAAGTAGTTTTAGTTGTTTGGGGGCGGAAGTTTTGGATTTTCCGGCCTTTTAGTCTTCCCTGGCTTATCCAATTTGGGATCCGTATATATTTCTTGGGATTTATAGTCACATTCTTGTGCCTGGAAAATCGGCGGTCGTAAACCTTAACGCTAACTTATGATTGCTTCTTAGGTCTTTTTAGTCGAGGCCGGTGTCCCAAAGGCCAGAGCTGCAATTTTTTGCACGTGTTTCGTCATCCGGGCAACGCATTCGGGCAGGCGGACCGGGATTGGCCCCTTTCGAGGACGACGACGACAGCAACGACGGGAGACGGGGTGCCAAGACAACAGCAACGCCACCGCAGCCATCACGCTCGATCGTCCCGTTCCTGTTCGCGTTCGCGTTCACCGTCGTGCTCACGGAACCGAGAAAGAGCAGAGGATCAGTCGAGGAATCGATCGAGGGAGACGAGGACGCCAACGCCAAACCGTGAAGCCAACAGGAAGAAACGGTCTAGGTCCAAATCCAGGTCGAAGGAGACAACAACTCGAGAATGGCGCTGGTCGGAATCACCGGAACCAGTTCCGCCCCTCTTCGCCGATTCTGCAGCCTCGTCATCCTCGTCTCGGCTCCCGGGCGAAGAAAGTGCCACGCCAAAAGAAGCCATTTGTCATTCTCATCGCACCCCATCTACAGACGCCAGGAAAGAAGCTCAAGATAAGCACCGTCACCGTCGTCATTCCCAAAAATCCAAAAAGAAGTCGAGCAAGAAGAAGCACAAGCTCAAACACAAGTCGAAAAAGTCGCATGCAGACGTATCACCTTGTTAGATCATTTGAGTTCTTAATACAGTAGTTTCGTAAACCGTTTCTTACTACTTTTGTTTTTATTTTATTCCGTTATTGCTATTATTTTTATTATTTTCTTGGGGGAAGGATCGTATTACTTTTGGGCAATGTCGCAAACCATATGAGCAATGTTGCTCATATTGGTTCCAAACTTGTTGCTAAAAACTTTTAGGAAATTCATAGCAGCTTGATGCAGTTTTATGCTTCATCAAAGGCCAATTTGAGGATGAAATGAAGCAATATACTAATGTTTTTCGCGGCTTTCCGCCTTTTTATTTTTGCCCTGTAAGGAAGCATGATATGGTGCTTGTGCATGCACTTGACTGGACTGGACTATGATGGGTTATAGGCGAGCCGCATAGTTCAGTTACACAAAAAGGAAAGTTTGAGTGTTCTGAGAAAACAAAAAGCCACGGAAACAAAAATCCAAGAAGAAAAACAGAAGCTTTTATCTTAGGAACAAGTTTTCCTAAAAGATAAAGCCTTGCAATTGATTTACGACTAACTGGCTTTTCGCTGGAGAAGCGCTGCCGGAACTTAAGGCAAGTAAAGCTCCCCCAAAAAAACAAGCAAAACGAGGAATAAGAACAAAAATGGACAATATATTCCAAGCTAGAGTCGACTTTAAGGGGTAAACTGTTGGTTCTATACTGCATAAGAAACCTGGAAGGGGAACAAAAAAATCTTTGTAAAGAATCCTTAGCAAGAAAATTGTACAGGGAACTTAAAAGGAGTTGTCTCACGGAAAAAGCTTCGAATCGGAGAGGTAGAAGAAGAATAGAGGTTCAGAGTTGAGATTTGCAAGACTGGCAAAGGATAACAATAATGCTGCGCCCCCTTTGGCTCTACCAGCGGCTTCCGCTTTGCCGAATTGAACCCAGCGGCCCAGCGAAGGTAGACTGACGACCACTACAAAGCCAAAACTCCCTGCCGCCGGAGTTGGGATCATGATCGGGGACGAAATCACACAAGGCTGTTTTCCGTACAACTTGATGACTCCACAAATTCGTAATTGCGTTCATTTATTTTTTCTCCTTTCGTCTTTTTTTCTCCTGCTACTCGCCGCCATTTTGTTTTCTCCAAAATCCAAGAAACTCGGAACCAAGCCGTAAACCTTAATTGCCCAAAGTTAAGAGGCGATTGAGTCTAAAACGCTAAATGTCTGGAAAATAGAACCCGCTGCAGGCTAAATTTATAGGCAATTATAACCCTCAGTTCAAGAGTATGAGTTTGATTTTTCCTGTCAAGCTTTTCCCCTGCTTGCGGTTACCAAGTTTATATGCCCTGCGGCTACGGGTACCTTCGCTAATACCATAGTTGAGCCAAGCTAAGTTGAGCTTGGGTGCTTGGTGTAATAGCGCGTTCCACTTGCTGCACTGAGTTTTGGTTAGTGCAAGCTGAGTTTCTGCTCTGAAAACTGAACTGACATCACGACCCTACCCTAGTGCGTTTCCCACTGAAAAGCACACAGTTGTTTATACCGTTTCAAGCATGGGACGTCTAACTTTTGTTTTCTAGATTTTGTTAGAACGGAAATCGGGCAAATTGCCATGAGCGATGCATTATTTTTATGCACGGTATTCACTAATGGTAAGTGTTTTACTTAAGTTAAAAGTTTTGTAATTTTCTTCGAAGTATTTTGTGTTTTTAAGACAATTACAGGTCCAATAACTTACGAGGGAACGACTGGTAAGTCTCGGTTTAATTGAAGCAGATGAAGATAGTGCTCCTCCTTCTACCAACGGAACAGGGTAATGGAGCAATTCCGAAACTGGGTTTTGATACTGGTAAAAATAATGTTCATTTAACAACATACCTCATCGTCTGAATACAGGTGTACCACAGACACATTATTCTTTATTTCCGGGTTTATTTATTTTTGGAACTTGCTTAAAGCAAGTAAAAGAGCACATCGCTCCTCAAATTCATCGTCGCTGTTAGAGCTGTACGACTCATTTAATAAAACCACAAGTAGTAGCTTATGTTCGTCTGTTGCATTCATATTCGCGCTAAAACGAAAGTGCACTGAAACCGTAGCACTGACAAAAAAGTCAGTGCAGCAAAAGTTGCCTTGTTTTGTACTTTCCAGTGCGCATCCTGTCAGTGGAACGCGATCCGTGCAGTTGCACTGGCACGGACTTCCCAGTGGAACGCGATAATATACACTAAGTGCAAACAATATTGCACCAATGCAGCAAGTATAACGCGCTACAAGTTGAGATGTTAGTAGAGTTTCCGTTACTGCGAAAAAAATCCAGAAAAAATTAACAAGGGCAATGTATATTCTTGAACTAGAGTACCTTGAGTTCAATCCCATGAGGAGTAATTAATGTAGTACTGTACACAGGCCCGTACCCAGGATTTTTTTTCGGGGGGGGGGGGGTTAACCCGAGAACTTGAAATCCTATTTTTGTCGTATACCATCTTTCCGGTAAGGAAAGGGGGATACGAAAAAGGAGAAAAGTTATCGCGTTGTTCGAGCTTCAAAACGGTCAAACAAAACCAAAGCTCAATTTGAAATAAACTTCTCAAGTACCATATGCTAGAAAAACGTATATTTTTCATTTGCGGAAACTTTCGATGGGGGTTTAAACCCCCCGAACCCCCCCCCTGGGTACGGGCCTGACTGTACATAATGAAGATGCTTGTGTTGTGGAATCCTAAGCTGATAACAAACTTGTAAAACACAACTCGAGGAATCCAAAAGAGAAATATACTTATTTTTACCTCTTACTGAGTTGTAAATACAGACTGTTACAATAGATTAATTCTTGATCGTTCTTGTTATTAAACACCCTTTGTTGCTCCTCATGGCAGGGCTCGTACGATGCCACCCCATATAAAAGCTACCGACGCTTACTCTACGTCAGGTAAGGTTACGCCGGACTCGTTGCGTTAGTCCGACATGTATTAGCAATGAGCAGTGACTCAAGAATGAATAATAGACAAAAAGCAATCGGGATGCTTGCGCCTAACTGTAACTCGCTTCACATCGTCCTTTACATTTCATTTTTGAGCAAGTGCAATCAAGCCGGGTAACGCTACGAGTCCTGCCTAATACGGGTTGGTTGCCCGCGTTACCTTTTTATGGGACCTTAAAGTCGATTACGTGATACTCTTACAGTCGTGTGTACCCTAGAACGGGTACATCAGCTTATTTTATTGCGTCCAGACGTTCTTTGCATAAGAAAAAGAAAAAGTAGTGTCAGGTTTAGATCGAAAACTAGTTTCCAGTTGCCCACTACACCCTCTTCGCCTCCTCGCCCCCTATTGATCTTGTTTGCCATGTTTGCCAAGGCAAAAAGGAGCTGACTCGAAGGCAAATGGAGGGTTAAGTACCTTTAGCGCGAAGCCCTTTTCGCTACTAGTTATAAAGATTTCCGTTACGGTGATATGTTAACATGCATCGCTGTGCCTTTTGCACATCGAAACGACCAGTTAAGAAAAAAAAATCCTGGCTACGCTGACGTCACAGAATACGGCGTGGAGTACCTTGAAATGTTTTTTTTTTTTTATTGTACACTGCACTGTCAACAACATTCATGGCTCTATCATTGGGATATGCCCCCCTTTTTCTGCTTGTTCTTTTGTTTTTCGAAAATTCAAATTTCTTGCGCACTTTCGTATAATCAGTTGTGTAAATAACCCTATATTATTTACAACCGTCAGAATCATATAGGGCAAATTAGAAAGGGGGCGGGGCGATCGCAAAAAAAGGAAAGGGGCTGGGAGAGTGGGGTCAATATTACAAAAAGGGGATTATTGGTGCAAACCCCCAAAAATGGAGGCAAATAATCTGCAACAGTCAAAACAATAAGCCCCATCAGAACTCATAACTGCGAGAGCGAAGTCCCAACGCAAGTGGCTCTTCAATTCTCAAACGTGGGTGATTCCATGAAAGTCGGGGGCAAAAAGAAAAAACTGAATCAACGTGTAAATCAAGAAAAGGAAAGAAAGAAAAGATTTCTGAACAGTATTTTTTTCTTAAACGAAGGCTTCAGTCTTTATTGTTATATAGTTCATTCGCCCAAGTCCCCTTTTTGTCTCTTGACGGAAACCCTAGAACCCACCATGGACCCCTACAACGCCTAAGGGATACAGTGTAATGACAGTCTTGGGCGCTAGAGGGCGGTAAACTTGGGTCAGTAAAAACGGACAATTTTCAAGCTTGGCGGTATTTTGTTTTGGGATTTTTTCTTAACAACTGGGACAGAGAGACGCACAACCGTGTTTCTTTTTGAAGGGGAGCAGAGAGAGAGGGAGAGCCATCTTTTTTTTAATTCTTCGTATTTTTTCAGCGGCTAAAGGTAAAGGGGGAAGGGTTTTTACAGATGGTACAGAACTTCGTTGTATCTTTCAACCTTCTTGCATGACCAACCGTTACCCATAGTAGTTCCCCTCGCCATAATACTTCTCAGCATATCTACTTTGTGCTGCTAAAAAGGTAAGGGGGGAACTACTGGTCTGCCAATAACGTGGTGAAAACGGAATGGAAAAATAAAAGTAAGCAGAATAAAATAGAACAAAATGGGGGACAAGGGAACTAAAGAAACCAGAAAGGCCTGGGAAAAAATAAATAAAAAGGAAATAATGGAGATCAGAGTCCAGCACCGGGAGGGTTTTTTAGTGGTGGCTTGGGGACAACCTAACGAGAATGACCGCAGGCTGGCCCATTTCCTTGAAGCAGTCGCTCGGCTAGGGTTACTGGACGTTGAGGCTCGTAATTTGGGGGGTGCTTTGGAGGCTTGCTAGGAAGGTCGACTAGTTTTGCTTCGCAAGACGAACTTAAAACCTATAGTGACAGACACAAGGGTAAAGCTAGTTGATTATTCGCCGTAACCCCCCAAAATCTGCGAGCCACGAAGCAACTCGATGGGGTTGACAAGGGTGGGCAGAGCAAGTGGGTGGAGGGGCAAGGGTAGACTGGGTTTGGTGGGTGAATAGAAAGGACTTGTTCATTCTGGCAGAAGGGAAGCCAAACATAATCCCGACTGTGGACTTGCCACTCACATAGACTTTTATCGAGCAATTGTGGTAACCTATCAAAATTGTTGTACCATGTTTTTCTGTCCCTTTTCTAATACTGTCAAGCGGATTTTGGAAGCTTTTTTAAACCCCCCTGCCCCCAAAAAGAAAAAATCCCTTTCCTGCACCACTGGATCCATATGGCTTTGGCATGAAAGAGTTAAAGGTGTTCTTCATACCACTCGAGTCCCCGGTTTTCAAGGGTTTTACGGGGTCTGGAGAAAGGGGCCGGTTTTCTGTTTGCCGCCGGGGGGCAAGGGTACAGGAAGGGTGTGTTTTTAGAGGGTTGCAGAGTGGGAGGCTGGGGGGAGACGGTGAGATGAGTTTATCGTGAGTTGCACAGCACGCAATGGGCTGGCCGTCATCCAATTCCAAGCCTGACTAAATCCTGCTATTGATTTGGTGGAAGAGATAACCCTAGTTTGCATAAAGCCAGTTTCCCTGTCTCTTCCCACTCTCTCTCTCTCTCTCTCATCACCTCTTTTGCCTCTCCTTTAAGTACGGTTAAAAGACGACCAGGCAGCGCGAGCTAAGGAGCGACAAAACGAACGCCAAAAAAATGCGGTTTGGCGGAGTGGGTGAAGGGTGGAAGGGTGGGCTGAGCGAAAAAAATGGAGGGTAAAAACTGTGTGCAGCTGAGGTGGGGAAAGATTTCCAAGACAAAAGCGTCTCTTTCTACTTTTGGAGGATTATCTTAAAGAGAGTCTAGCTGAAGGTGCATAAGCGCCTCGAATCTTTGGCACGGTTCTCTGCTTTGGCACGGGAGGTGCATGCAAAAGAAGGAAAACTTTTCTTCCCTTCTTTCTTTTTCTTCAACTTCACTTGAGACTTTTGAGAATTACTCGTGTGTGCATGTAAATATGTGTGTGCGTGAAGAGTTTTCAGGGGCGTTTTAAGGATGGCTTTTCTTTCGTTAGAAGCAAAATGGAACAAGTCGTCGGACTGGAAGAATGACTATGGGGCCAGGAAAAGATTATTACTGAAAAGGAAAAGGTTTCTATGCTTTTGTACGAAAAACGATACCCTCCACCCTCTCACCATTGCATTTTTTCTCAACTTTCTCAAATCCGGTTCATTAACCACTGTAGGAACTCCTCGGGAAGTCTTAAAAAGATCATTGTCATCATCACGAAGAAATACGAGATGGGGAAGAATCAAATCTTCCAAACCTAGTTTAAAATGCTTTTTTTTAAAGATTTGGATTTCTTTTTGTTTTTGTTAAGGATTTCAGTCGTGTGCGTTCGTTTGACTCGTATATGTGTATCGAGGTAAATTCACAAAACCAGCAACTGTTTTGGCTCTTATTGGCTTGTTAAGAAAGGGGCGGGACTAATTGGACTTGACATCTGAACGGTAGAAACAGAAGGAAGGGGAGGGGTTTCTATTTTTATTTATTTATTTAGTTTTTTTTAAAGGAATTGTTGGTTTGTCTGGTCTCCAAAGAAAACTTATTCAAGAAAAATGAAAAGAGATGAAAATAAAAACAACATAAAAACTGATGGGGTTGAAAGAGGCAACGGAAGAAAGTGGGGGAATTGCTTTTAGGGTAATGGGCGGGGCCATATTCGCCCATTAGGGGAAGTCATCATAATGCAAATATTCTGGGCCACTTTCTATGACAAAAAGGGCCACCAATAATAACATCCTTTATATAAACCTAACGTCATCAATAAAGTCGATATATAACTACAATAGTAGCTAAAAATGTCATGTGTTTTCTTATTTTTTGTTTTGTTTTGTTAAGTGACTTTTCTTAATTCATTGTCTGTGTTTCTTTTCTGCGCGGGTAGGTGACGCTGGTGTTCCATGCAAAAAATTCTAGATGGCGTTAACAGTTGTTTTCTTTTAGGGGGGAAGAGGGGATTTTTTGGGAGACAGAATTGGCGAAGACTTTTGAAGGAGTTTTTGTTTCTTTTTGGAAGTATTTGTTCGTCTTTTCGCGTAAAAGTAAAATCTGTTAAACTTGTGAATGATCAACTTTTTTTTCGCCCTAACTAGGCCAACAAGTGAATGACTAAGGACAACACGACGACTGGCGAAAGCACTCGGGTCCAATGAAGTCTAGTCGACGAAAAGGAAAACAACGGTTCTGGCGACGAATTAGTCAGGGAATCACCATCACCAATAACACCAGCATCCCCGTCATCACCAAGAGGAGTCAATGTTATAGCAGTACTTAAAGTGTTATAATCGCCACCCCCAATGTTGTCTACTTCTACGCAATCCTCATCATCATCACCACTACCACCACCATCACCACCCGAAGCACCACCACCACCATTCTCTGCTTGCTCCGCGCCATCACTTGCCACGCTTGTGGTACCAGAGGATGAAGAGAAAGTGGAAGAAGAAGAAGCAGCTACCGCCGCCGCCATCGCTGTTCCGGAAGACCCTGGAGTTTGGCTATAGTTACCCAGCGCGTGGCTCCCGTTGCCTCGAATGCAGGGAACGCGACCCCCGCTACCGTTGGTAACCGGCTTAGGGAAGTTCAGACTGCAGTAGCCTGGAGGAACGTCCGGCTCCAGGCCATAGTTCAAGGAACAGGGCCGGTAGCAAGTACTTTCCGACCCGTGTGCGGAATTCTCGGCTTGCAATTGGGTTTGGAGGACATCCGGATCTAAACACACCGAAAGCAAAAACAATAACAAAATATTATAGACAAGTTTGGATCAATAAACATAGGAGAATCTCGGGAATTTTTCATTTTTAAAAGTATTATTTCAACAACGCACATGCATACCCAGATGTTAAAACCCAGGTGTATTGTAGCGGAGGAAAGAAGAAATAAAGGGAACCAGAGTCCGCCCACGCTCACTTCGATTTTGGCTTTTTCTTTCTTTTCTCTACAGTTCCTTGTCTAGTCTTTTTCTTCACCTTCACACTTGTACCGGGGCTCCCTCAATGGCATTGATTTTCTGGTGCTCAGCGGGAAGAGACGTCTAGAGGGCGGGTCCTTCGCTCTCATACTCGAGCGTGGGCGGAGGGCGAAAGCTGTGCTGAAAGTCGCGAGCCGAAGGAAGGTTTTTAAGGGGGAGCCTCTCTTTCATGTGTCATGTTGCATAAAGCTGGCTTTACACTGGCCTGTCGGAGTGTCGAAACACGCGACAGACGACAGACACCCAGGGAAAAAAGCCTATTCTGTGATTGGCGGAACGGTTTCTGTCGCTTGTGTGCCGACGCCAAAAGTAGAGCAGCGCTCAACTCCGTCTGTCGTCAGTCTGTCTGACCGTTTCTGCCGGGTTTCCTGCTTTTTTCCATGGGTATCAGTCGTCTGTCGCGTGTTTCGACACGCCGACAGGTCAGTGTAAAGCTAGCTTAAGAGTTAGGGAAAGCAAAAATGAGAGATCCCTTACTGAAAAGCTGTCTGTCCCTCTCCCCTCTATCCCCAAAGAGTTCCAAGGGTAAAAAAAAGAGGGGGAAGAAGACTAGTTTCCCTGGAGGCAAACACCTGAAGCTTGCGTTGACAACCCTTACCTGTCCTGTATTTCACGCGAAATAAACCCAAGCTGGTTCATTATCACCCTATCCCCTCCTACTCTCCCCATCCCCCTTTTCAAGTCGACCTTCAGGTTTCCTCTGTAGGTCCCCGTCGTTCCTGTCTCCTTTTTTCCCCGTTTGGAAACCTTATGAAAATGAAAACCCCTCCAGGGTGGGGGGAAGAGATGGTAAAGGTACCCTATACAGCGCCTGCGGGTCTTAGCCTCTTTTTGGGTTGGGTATACACACATACCCTGGTCCTCGCTCTCTTTCTATCCCCCTCCCCTAAAGTATTGATTCCGCCTCGTTTTTCGTCCTTTCGACAAGCAAGAGAGCCAAAAGGAAGTTCGCTAACCTCTCCCTCCTCAACTCGACCAAGCATAAAAGGGAAGGCAATGAGGAAAACAAAAGGAATGCTTCTGAATGAGAAGTTTGCCTCGACTTTTAACCCATGACCTAGTATTACCTATATACCCTTTCCTGACTTTCTATAAGGAAAAACGGGGGAGGGGGGAGAAAATCCATAAAGATTCAATTATGTATATTAAAGCCAAGGCAATGCTCGCGTGGTTTTGGCGTATTGAAAGTTAGGAATCATCGGCCGGTAGTGAACAACTAGGTTCAACCCCTTTGGGGGTTAACCGGCCTTGACTTTGAACTCCTCCCCTTCGGTGATTACGCTCATTCATAACGGAACATTTGGACGGTTAAGCTCGCGGGCTTTTCAACTTGGGTCATTCAGGGGCTTCTTTGGAAGGGTTGGGCGGAAAACCTTTAGTGCATCTGCTCTTTTGTAGTTTATATAAAAACTACCGCCCTATTTTCGATTCCGCGATCCGACGAAGTTTATCCTTAAAAAATGGGTAGATGTCACTTTATGGCCACCGCAAATGTGGGACTTTAATTATCTAATAAATTGAGAACAATTTTTAAATATCTAGAAATTCTTTAGGATGATTGTAAGAATCATTCGCGGTCCTTTGGACGATGCAAAATTCAACAACACATAGCAGTACTGATGGAAATTCAGAGAAGTTTTGACGGGGCAGAAAATGGCTTTGCAGGAAACCGTCTCCGGAGTTGTAACATGAGTCCGGCTTGCCTCGCTGTGGCTAAACAATGAAAAATGAAAGACCGAGGTAAAAGCAAATTTCCTCTGGCCGGGTTATATAGCGTTGCTCCAGCATGCCAACTAGCCGCTTTATTGCTCTGTCACTCTGGGAGAACACTGCTGGTTATTACCAATTTTCTCTCTTATACGTTTCGTACGGTACCACCAAATAGGAGTAACGGATTTCAAAAATTGCTTATAACATTACATTGTGCAATATCGAATTTTATACCTAGCTTTTTCTTGAAATTTTTTCGTAAATTTAATATGTTTCTTTACTTTTTTCATTGTTGAGCAACTGCCAAGCTAGGCCAGAGTAACGCTACAAGTTCGGTCTGACCCAAGTCGGTTTCCTGCATTAACTTATTTTTCGTCCCTTTATCGCGTTATGCTACTTTTAAAACTTCCCAATTGGAAGCTAAAATCTATGTCTAGGGCTTCAAGTTTCCTTCAGTCGTCTTTCACCTTAGCATATCAATCTAGTGCAGCTCGTTTGTTATGCACTTCAGGGAAACTCACAGGAGCATGGGAGGGATTTCCGGCTTTTGGGTTTTGAACTGGGAAGCGAAAATTGAAAATCTGACTTGCAAAGCTTGTTACAAGTACCAAAGTACAACTGATTCTTGTTGCCGGGGTTTTTACATCTTAGGCGTTCACCCCATTTGAATTTATCTTTGATGCGGGGCATTTTCACACGGTATTACTTACCTATGCAGAGAAATGCAGGTTCTCCAGCGTACTGACTGCCACTGCCCGTCTTCTCGGCCGGCAAGAAGTATGGGCAACTTTGTTCCACTTGATGACAGAAATTTCGACAAGGTTTCATTCGGATGTCGCCCGCCCAATACGGGATTACCATGGAACATACCCAATTACGATAGGCAGTCTGAAAACGAAACATTAATAAGAAGTAATTAATTCTCTTTATTTCCCATTTTTTATTTCTTTCTTTCTTTCCTCTCCGGCAACCATTCTTATCAATGGAGAGCAGGAAGAAAATTGAAGAAATAACAGATCTAACAGAGCTACACGAGGGAAAGGAGGAGTATACGTATAGGCTTTTTCTTGTATGAATCAAAAACGGAACATTTGGGTCTCAGTGGAGATCGATGGAGCTCCCAAGCAAAAAGGGGAGATTCCATGCAATCAAAGATCTCGTAGCAACTCTAATCACATGCCTTTTATCGGAGGAAGTAATAATAGTAATGGGTCTCACTGCTTACGGAGGTCTTTTTTACCATCTACATATAGAGCCCCTACGGAAAACCCATACAACCCTGCAAAAAAAACTTCGTATTTAGTCCCTCAGGCTACGACAGCTTTGTATTACTTCCCTACCCACCCACTTCATTTTGCTTGAGGCAGGATAGGAATGTGTCGGCATACGTCGACCTTTTAAACCCTCCCACGCAGCGTTACTAATACAATCAACTCCCAACATCCTGTCACCAAAAAGGATCTGTTTAGTTCAGGGAACCTCCGCCGTAATTCCAAGCAGCGTGGGTACTTTGCCACACTTTGCACTATTGCGTAAAAGTCCTTTTAAACTATTTATACCCTCCGTGGTGCATTTTTCTTCCGCAGAGTAAATCCTTACTGAACTTTAGAGTTAAAAAGGTTACAAGTCATGTCATATCTAAATCCTAAGCCGATTCCATCATTTTTTCCATAGCCCAAACACCCTAAGATATTCATGTCGAATATCCGAGGCAGAAATAAGCATGTGATGAAAATACGGAGCATTTGCGACTTGATATACAACACAACTTTCAAATCGCACAGTTGAGTTTTTCAGTTCTTGGTAATTATGAGTTCGCTGTTCTTGTTTTTTTTAGGATTCTAAGTTACGGAAGCCTTGGAGACGGCTAAGTCCATCCGGCAGAAAAATGAAAGAAACAAAGTTATTTGGCAAAATTTTAGTTGATTTTTTGAGCAATTAATGTTATTTCACGTTCAGCTTTGATTTCATTGAGTTTGAGCTGTCTGGTCACAAAAGAACCAGAGATAAGGACACTTCGACTCGAACGCCACGGCGGCAGAAAAGAACAAGCTATGAACGACAAGCCCTTGCTACACGGTATAGAGCATGACACCCTTGAGCTAACTGTCATTCCTTTTGAGGCTAGGAAACTTCCTTTTCTAGCTTATCCTCGATGAGTGCATACATAATACCAGACTGGGAAGTGATAAGAGGCATCTTCCTTGAATAATAATAAAAAAAAATACTTGGCTGGTACTTGTACATTGGCGTTAACAGAGAAGATACCCAAGAGACCACCACGCTGTGATGTGACATGTCCTCGAGGCCTAGTGAGTAGCAGGTCTTTGGGTCCATTTTTTTCTTTCTTTTTACCCTTGAAGAAGAGGGATCTCAGCAACGCAATCCGTTAGGTGACTTAAGTCAAGCACAAGCACAAGGCACGTGCTTTAGACTCGGCCACGTCCCTCGACTCAAGATAAAAACCTATTGACAACACTTAGCCATGTCCCTGCTTGAGGATCTGTCCCACTCGACGCAATGAAAAGGAAAAAAGTGATGAGGCTGTGGCTTTTCTAATAGTCAAGTATTCACTATTGACAAAAGAGTTGCTCGGTGGGGGAGAAGGGACACACAAAACGCACGCACACATACAACCCCACCAAGACAAAACAAAGAGGGCTCCTAAGCACATCACGTTCAGTCACCAGTCACGAAGCAGTCTTTGACTTGCTATCCTTATCTTCACCAGTTCTAGAATTAAACATTGCCCGCCATCCCAAACGCAACCTCAAGTCAAACAGTTTGCTCAGAATCAACGACCAGGCGATCCCCATACACGCCTCATGGCTCCCCACCAGAGGGCCCTGGTTCAAGCATCACTTTGACTCCCGTTAGTTTCAAAGTCAGATTATCCAAACAAGTAAATCCTTCTATGTACTATACCCCGTGTGGTAGCAAAGGCTTTACCCCAACAAAAAAGGAATGGGAAGCGACTTAAGCCAACCTCAAAAAAGACTTAACCCATCCCCTGACCTTGCTCCTGTCAATATTGCAACTAGGACTTTCCGGTGGCAATCTTTTCCTGCCACGCCAACTTGGACTCGTATACGTCAAGTCGCTGTCGTCCAAGAATTAAAAGCTGTTTACTCTCAGCTAACGCCTTCCGCGTTCTTGGTTACCTACACCCGACAACCTTCTAGGTTTCTCCGCCTGTGCGTCCCTTTTTATTGCCCTCCAGGGTATATCCACATGAATCTTTCCGGTAGTCTCGACTCTCGAGGTTCCTTGTTTGTCTTTTTCTGGAGGGCGGACACCCGATATGCCTGTAAACCCCTACGCGAACTAATAAAAAGGTCTGTCGTGGTAAGAGAGGGGAAGTTGCTGGGTTCTTTGAGGCCGGTCATCCGCTGGACAGCCTACTTTGGAGGCCGCGCTAAAAACAGGGGTGAAGGGGTAGCTGGGTCGTATCGTACTCACTCAAGCGGTTTTACACGGCCGCTATCTTAACTATCTTAGCTGATTGGTCGCCTGAAATAACTGTCGCTCTCGACTTGGGTAAAAGGCAAGCGACTCCCAACGCTTGGTTGATGTACTCCGCAATCCAATGTCAACTTGCTTAGCCAAAATCAGCAAACCCAATAAAATCATCTGGATTCATGTTTGGATGTGTGCACCATATCGTCACCCGACTCGCAGAATGTCGCCTTTCTCCCTTTAATTCTTCGCTTAATCTTCGTCACGCTGCTGATTACGCTCTCAAGTTTGTTCAAGCAAAGTGCCAAACTTTGGGAGGAGTGGGTAAAATGTCGACCACAACCTTTTGCAAAACTTTATTACCCTTCGTCAAGAATGGATGACAGGAAGAAAAATTGGGCCCCTTGACTTTGCCTCACCAACGCGTTTACTACTTGGTTAACTGCGCAGTTAAAAAGATAAGGGGCCCAAGACCAAGACCTAGAAACCAATTCCCAGCCTGGTGAGACGGAGTATTCCTTTTCACCCGACTCGGTTTTCTCTCCTACTCTTCTCGATTTCTGTTTCTTATTTCTAGTTACAAAGTCCATCATATTAATCCTGGCTGAACCCCCCCCCCCCCCGAAAAAAAGCTTGACCTCCAAAACGGATTTCGTATACTGGCCATCACGACGAGTGCATCTTACATTTTCGATGGCTGCTGTTTACTATCACAATCTACATCCATCACTCTCCCTTCTTCTACTATCAGCAATTTAAAAGCGCCCTCTTTTCCCACCCAATATCCAAACGGGTTCCTTTTCTCGGATGAAAGTTTTAGTCTTTCATAGTTTCATAGTTCGATCCATGTTCCCTTTCAAAAAGATAGCTTCCAGTTGTGGTCATGTTTTTCTGATCGCGCCACTAATGAATCCCTTAACCTTCCCCTCCTGCTCGTGCTTTAGCCCCGGGTTAGGTCGGGTACCCTGCCAAAGCTGATCCTTTTCGGACTCGACCACGACGATCTTTACCCTATATCTTAGCCCCAGGCAATGGCTTAAAGAGGGCAGCCTTCCAACCTTGGAAAACGTTGCGTAAGATTTTTTTTTAAGGGGGATAGTCAGCCAAAAAAATTGGGACGGGGAAGTTTTTGGTAGGTCGCCAAGGGCGAGGAGGGTCCGAAGCTTGCAAAGATGCATCGATTTATCAGATGGTAATGTCCCGTGTCTTTCCAGTGCACGCAATCGGATTTCTGTCGAGGAAAAGGCGAGTGAAAAGGGAACGAAAAAGGAGAGACGTGACGGGGAAAGCGGTGGTTGGGCGGTTCGGTCAGTTCAACGCAGTGGCCAAAAGTCTGCAAAGGGAGCAGAGGAAGAGGCCGGAGGGTATGTGCTTCTCGTTCCAAAGGTTTGCTCAGGGTTATGGTGTCTGACCAGTGAAAAATATCGTAAAACGCAAAAAGCCCAAGGAGGCAAAATCGAAAGAATTTCTTTTCCCTTCCGTATCTCACTCTCGCTTCTTCTCCTTCCTACCCCCCCTCGCTCTCCTTACCCCATGTAGAAGCCGGGAAAACCGCTCAAAGTACAGACACCATCAACTTTGTTCAATCTTCACATCCATTAATCTCGTAATGTCTTCTTTTGAGGGGGTGAAGAAAAGGAAAAGAAAAAGGGGGAAACCCCGGATTTGGGGATTTTATTCAAAGATTGAAGCGAATAAGAGAGTTTTGGGTATGTGGTTCCATGCGGGAGGGTCATAAAGCAAATGCATGTAGTTTCTCTTGTCAATTTTATGGGCCCAAGCTTTTCCCTGGGCTTTCGTTGTCTCGCTGAAGCTTCCCCACACGCATCATTGATGCCAAAGCCATGAATTGAGTTGTGAAAAAGAAAGAAAAGGACGGGAAAAGAGAAGAGAGGGGGAGAAAAGACAACATCATGCAAAGAAAAAGGATAGAAAAGTGGTGACGAAGACGAAGAAAAAGAGGCCCCCCTTACTCCCATTTAGGCGAAACCGCCTTAGGGTCCAAATTCCGACCGCTAGGGCAGGAGCTCTATAATGGCCTCAGGACTCGATGGTTAAGATTCCTCCCCTTTTTTCCCTTCCAGGCTATTGGACGGGTAAAAACGAAACAAAAAATCCGTCCCTTTCTTTTTACACGCACTCTTGGCTTATGTTTTGAATGCAACATCCGGTAAAACGCGGGCGTTTTGCCCAATTGAGAGAGGTCCCAACTCACCCTCAGTTCGGCACCCGGTCCAAGATATGAGTCGCTTTTCGGTAAATTATATTACTAGAGGGGTTTGTTGCTAGACGATTTGGCTGCTGTGGCCAATCGTGCATAGACAATGAGACCGCTCCTCGTGCATCTCATTGAGCCCATAAACATGAGGGTTTGGGTGCCTTAATCTCTTTTTATTTTATCTGGTAAACGCCCGCCATTTCAGGGACTCCTTTTCTTACCTTCTGTTCGGTGGGGTTCGAAGGGGAAAAGTCGAACAGGTAAGCAGATTAGCTTCACCTCTTAACACCCATTCGAGGCCTGTGCGTGAGGGTCCAACACACCATTTATTTGCCCACATTTAGAAGCTATAATGGCGTGGAAACGGCTCTGCATTTACCGGAGGTCTCTCCCCCTCGTTAAAGGTCCAAACCCACGCGAATCCCGTAACGTATACAGAACGATACAGCAGGCGGGCACGGAATGCAGATTATAACGACCAGCAAGCGTGTCAAATGACCGATAACTAGCGGAAAACCCTACGCGATTAAACATGGCACGAACTACCAGCCCGTAACTCAAGACAGTAAAGACCAACACTCACGTAAACACAACCAAAACAAGGGGAAGAAGTTTTGGAAATACTACCTATGTTATTGACGCAAGTATATCTCTGCCAACATAACTAGTTACAGACTCTTATTTTCCTTAAGAAAAGCGGGTGATACCCTGTTCGCCTAAGCCGAAGTGACGCTACAAGTCCGGGTTAGGACCCACGAACTCAGTCGCTTGGCCTTCATACGTTCACTGTTGGACTTCACGGTAGGGCACGCGGGAGTAACGCAAATATCTAGGTCAGTGGCCACTTACCAATTCCGCACTCCGCCAATGTCAATAGTTGATCACCTTATGTAATTTCATTGCTAGGCGCCATTTTTGTTTTTTGTTACTGCACACCGGAATAGCGCAACGATTACTGATGGCTTTTTAAACTTTCATTGTTGGCTGACATTGTTAGAGCCCTGTTTTTTTGTTTTCTTTTGTTTAATACAAGCCGTAATAACGCAAAGATCTCCCGTTAGGGACAGACTTGGGAAACACCGTAGTTGTATTCTTGGGGGAGGGGGGACTCCTGAATTATTTAAACCAATTTCCGTATCGTTTAGTAACGTCATGTAGTATCTCCCCCTCCTTGAGACCCCAAGTGTATCTCTTAATTCCCTGACAGGTCTTACGTTCCTGAAACGGAATTAAAAGCGCGCTCATCTTCGGGGCTTGAAGGGTAGCTAGAAAGGGGTGCGGGGGCGATACCGTGGGGATAACTGAGAATCTGACAAGTTTTATTTTCGACAGGCTGAAAGTATATCCCAAAGTTGGGTGACGGAGGCGTAGAAGGCAATTCCGAGCAAGTTTGTCAACTTGGTGGTAAAGCTCTAGCGAAGCATCCCATGAGACCCAATCAATACATCAACACACTGGTGCTGCCAACACTCCTCCTCCCCCGCCGAAAAACCCAACGCCGGGGGGTTAACACAGTCGCACGGAACTTGGGGCGGTTGGGGTTGCAATGCCCGGCTTCGCAACCATCCGAAAGCCCCCAGGCGCCGGGGACCTGGGCTCCGGCTCTTGCAACTTTTCTTCTCCACTGGCTGTCTTTTCCTCACGAGCGAAATAAGGGAAAAGACTCGATTTTGCTTTTCCTCTTTTTCTCCCTTTCCCTTTTGCTCCCCGAGAGCGAGTTTATAGAAGGTGGGGGAAGAGACAGATAGAGGAGCTTGCTGAAGGGACAAGGGACATGGGACAAGGGAATGCTGAGACCCTGCTTGGTTTAAGGGGGGTGAGCTAGAGCAAGGGGTTAAAAAAGAAACACAATAATAATAGTACAAAAAATGAAGAGGACGACGAGACTGAGCTTCATCATCACGTTGCACGCACACTTGCGTTTTTTTTCGGGCCAGCGAATAAGGCAACCCCAAGAAAACCCACAACGACAAGCTTTCACCATTCTGTCCGCCATGTATACTGCAACGACTACTGGTTCGCATCTCGAGCCAGAAAAAATATATAAAACGGAATAGACCACACACTAGACAATGAATACAACGACATGATAATCGTCCTCCAGCCAATTTTCATCGCATAAAACTGGCCATCTGAACTAATTTAGAAGAAAAGACTGCGTCTACCATATCACGCGATGAATCGACGTCCCTAATCACCAACAGCTGGTGTTTACCCGTCAGTATCATAACAATCTTCAAACCCGTAACTCTTGCCACTAAAATCCCTCCCTATATCCTGCAGCAAACGTTTTTCTCTTTTTTGTGCTCTGCGGAAAGGACTTTGAGTCGTAAACTAGCGACCACTCGAAGAATCTTAACGTAAAATTTAAACAACTGCCTGTTATTGGCTGACAAACAGGCAATTCATAGTTAGGCCTAAAGAGCTTCCGCGAGCTATAAAAGACGTGGGTCGCCTCAGGTTATAGCGTCCCCTCCCTTCCCCTTTTCAAAAACTTGTGGTCAGTGGTAGACCTACTCAGTGTAGTTTGCTAACAAATGGGGTTGCAGGATAGCTTAGTAGAACGTGCGCTTGCTGGGGAAGGCTTCCAAAATACTTCCTAGAGACCTTAGCAAATTCAAAAATGAAAACTTATAGCTGCGTATCACTATTTTGGGTCGGCTCGGAGAGGAGGTATTCCAGTTCATCCATAACTGTATAAAAAGACAATGTGAGTCTTTATTGCGAGGACCGTAACTGTAGCTGAACTTTCCCCCATTCGGAAACTGAATTGCAAAAGTGTTTCATAAGACCATTGAGTTTCCTTGCCAGGATCGCTTGGAAACTAAACTGTTTGGGATAGACGGCGTGCGAATTGCCTCAGCAATCCCATGAATTACCATCCGCCCCAATTGGCTAAAAATTTGCACTCTAACGGAAACTCATGCGCAAAGCTAGTGACATCTCTGGACTTTCTTTGTTTTCTTAATGCTTCCTTCCATTTTGTGTAAAACTAGACTAGCTGAGGCGAGCCAAAGGTAAAGGAACGACTGCCGGTCCGAGGAATGCCGAGGAGTCCGAGTTTTAAAAAGGGAGAAAAAGACTTTTTTACCCGATCCACTGACTAGCACATACTAAGTTCAACTGGTACAT
The DNA here is from genome assembly GCA_022832285.1 of Lepidurus apus apus. NCBI lineage: Eukaryota > Metazoa > Arthropoda > Branchiopoda > Notostraca > Triopsidae > Lepidurus > Lepidurus apus. The sequence goes on along the minus strand of JAGJRO010000143.1, from coordinate 48,810 downwards.
GAGGTCCTGAGGTCCTTTTCTGACCCTTTTTTGGTGGAAGTCGAAAAGCTGCTCCCAGGGTTTAACCTACTGCACCTCGGTGAGGTCCGCTGGTCCAGTAGACTGCGCCTCACCCTTTTCCCTTCAGGGCCTGGGGCATTCCGGCATTGCAGGGGCTAAGGTTTTCTAACATTGCCAAAATTTTTCAAGCGTTCTTGCTTCGTGCCAATCCCACTGCTGCTGACTTCTCTTTCTCTCTTTCTCTCACACTTCTGCTTTAGCGATGAAAAGAGAGGAAGGAGAGACAGAAAGAGAGAAAAACCTCCCGGCCAAAAGCAACCAAGGTACTGTACCCGAAGACACAAGAAGAGGGGAAAACGGAGGGCTTGAAACCACCAACTCCCTCGTCTTATTGATTTCTTTAGCTGGCAATGACGTGCGTTCCCGTTTGCCTCGAAACTTGTCACTTTATGGAGTCGAGCTCTGTTCCTAATTCGAATCGCAATGATTCTAAAAACTTGGGAATACCCCAATTTTTCTGCCTTGGAATCTCATTGTACTCCTCCCACCGCAAGTCCTTCGACTACCATCAAAACTATCGTAAGGGACAACCTTACCTGTTTCCGCCTTTCGCTTCCTCTACATTTACCCAGTCTGCCTGGAAGGCATAATTTGAGCCCAAAGTTAGTAGCTTTGTCTTCTGGGTAAGGTTCTAACAGCTTCGTTTGCTTGCTGTATGATATACTTGGTACTTGGGATTGTGAAACTTGTAGGAAATGAGGGGCGAAAGAGAAACATGGGAAAAGGATAGAGGAACTATATGAAAGCGGGAGAGGATGGACGTCGTGGAGAAAATTGCCTCCGCACTGCCAAGAAGTGGCCAATAAATTGCAAGACAATTCCCTTTCCTTCGCTAACACTAGTGCTGGATAACAGTAAGTCTCCCTCACTCCTTCCTGGGAAATCCAGGCCTTTTAGTTTGGTAAGGATGCAGAAGGTACCCAACGCCCGGTCCCCAGACCCAACAACCCTTATTCAACCCCTCCAAGATCCCAAGTAAGCTACGGCCCAGTTGTTTCCGCATAAGAATACAATCGACCATTACGTCAGGATCCCCGCCAGACCATTCCATGGACCTGCTACCAGTGGATGTATACAAAAAGTTGACTAACAAAACGTGATATCCCTCTCTCTGGGTACAAAAAGGGTTATCCAGAAGTTGCGTAATGTGTGCGTGTTTGTGTGCCCTAAGTACGAGTAGGGCTACCAAGGACGTAAAGGTGCTCCTCTTTCTTATTTAAAGAGTAAATGTGTAGCGAAAAGCAACTAAAAAATAACAAGCATTCTTAACCAAAACTAATTTACTAAATTATTCCATGAAGCTACATTACAGTTTCGATAGTTAGGTTCCACGTAATCCGAGAAAAGAGGTCGGGAAAGGAAAGGGAGACCAAGCCGAAGTTACGCTACGAGTCTCGGTCAGATTGCTCACCCTCGTTCGGGGCTCTAGCTTTATTTCGTTATTGCGTCATTGAATCATTGTCAAAACAGGCTGCAGTAGCGCTAAGATCCTACCCTGAACTCTATTAAGGAGGTCCATAGTCTTCCTCCTTAGACTCGGGAGTTACAAAACAACCATTAGGAAGCGATACTCTTACGCCAATGAGGGCTTTCGGCTCGCTAAGTAATGGACGAATAAAATAATCCGATGTGACACTCGGAATCGATTGTAAACGTCGACTCTTCTGAGTGACTTGAACTTCGTTTACAATTTTAGTAGTGTCAAGTTATACTGACCAAAAAAACGTAGCGAGGGTCAGCCAGTACTCAAAGGAAAAAGAAACAGACGGTTCTGTAAAGCAATGTAATATTTGTTTCGTCCCAAAGTCCAATTTCATTAACGTCCACATGATCTAAGGTATGCTCTGCCCCCCAAGTCCCTCTCATCGTTTCTACATCGGACCTTCAATACCATAAAGCACCCTATCTAACCCTCGGGGCTGTAATGGCCGTCCTGGTTACATATTACGAGCACCAGATACGCTCTCCTTGGCGACTAATCAAGTTAGCATATGGGGTGGGGGGGGGGTCGGGAGTCCCAAGTTGGGAGCGACTCCGACGATAGTCATGTGGGACAACACACCATGGACACGTCAGCAGTGTCGGAAAGTCATCTGTTAAACTTCCTCCAACCAAAAACTCGCTGACGAACGAGCTACACCACCAAAACTCCCCTCCTTTCTCCGTCTGATGGTAATCGCTGACGACTTGTCAACAATCGTTCAATGTTAAAAAGGACGTACAGTTATCGGGGTGGGACTTCCCAAGCAACCCAGCGGGGTGGGAAGTTGCGCTAACCTCCACCCCCACCCCTCGTCCCTTACTCCTGATTGGAAAGAAGTTCCACAAACGCTAACGGCGACGAACCAGGAGCCGTAGCAATTTCTTTCGTTTCGCCGAGGTAAAGGTCGCTCGGAATTACGGCGTCGCCGAGTGAAGGTGACCTGGTTCCATGCAAGGTTTCTCGGACTAGACAACTGATGGAACCCAGACCAACACATCCAGGCGTTCGGCTTTCAATCAACCGCAAAAGCCAGCTAAAAAGCTTTTCGCTACCCCCACCACCTACTTGTCGTTTCGCCTCCCCCTAACACACCAAACCCCACGGCTGGAGAGTTTCTTTTGTCTGCACCGTGGGGAAAATAAATGCTGACTCGAGCCGATTTTCGGATCACCCCCGCCTCTTTGCCGGCAATTTAGGCTAAAACCACGCCCCCTGACCTGCCGAAAACTTTTCTCTAAGGAGTCTTAGCAATAGGGGGGGGGGGCGATTGCCTTTTACACAACTTGCGTTTACCCAACCCCTCTGGCACCCCCCGGTCCTCCTTGCTTCCTACCAATTACCCCGAAAGTACCTGCTATATCGCCAGCACATGGACGAGTTATTGATCCAGAGGGCCAAAGTAAACCCCAAGCAAGTGTTCCGTCAAACACTAACATCATCCCCCAGCTTGTCTTTCGTTCGCTTTTGGCTGGTAACAAACAGCCAGACAGGACAGATCGGTAATGCTCGTGAGAATGAGGCCTGTGTGTATTACCTTCTGGTTATCTTGTCTTATGAAACGTGGAGCAAAGCCCCCAAACCCCGCAGCAGCTTTCCCTGGGCTACCTTAACAGAACCCATGCAGCTGTCATGCCTAAGTGCGGTTTCCGCGCTCAGGGTCGTCTATCATGCCGATTACAGTCCTTGGTTTTCGTTCAGAGCTTGCAAAAAAAAGGAGTTTGCTTGGGCTTGTCCGCTTGGAAAACAATCCTCAACCAACCCACACAATAAAGGCTGCGCTGCCTACAATAAAGAAGCCGCTGAGAACAACAATCACTGCTCGACTGGGCCTAACCCGGCACAAGGACGTGAAAGATCTAGGAGACCACAGAGACGCAGAAAGGAGAGAAATGCGAAGTGGTTTTGGAGACCGAGGAGACAACGCGACAAGCTCAGCTCATCACTTGCAACCTCAACGGTCCCTCATTCGTCATGTGCGCTTCACCGTCTAACGTTGTTACGGGACTCGTCCTATACGTTTTTTTCTTTTTCGATCGTTTTCACCAAATAGAGGTGTACAGTACTGTATAGTCATCCATTAGCTCCCAAAGTTAACATCCTCCACTTACCATCATTTGCCTTTTACTCCCTAGTTTCCGCGTTACAAAAGGGAGACCGGTCACCACGTACCCACATGCACATACCTCAAACCCTTGCACGTCCATAGCCCGAGGCGTTGACCATTGTATGCTCAGCTCCCATTCAGAACACTTGGCTATAGAGTCTCTTACGCCTGAGAAGTTTTAACCAGCTTACCCTAAAGTGTTCGTTCAGCATACGTACTCACGAATCAATTCCCATTTACTACTTTTGCAAGTCAGTAAAGGAAATTCCACCTTAAGGAATTAGGTTTCTTGCACTACACTCTTAACTTTCTTAAGAGAAAACTTTCCCTAGGTGGCTGTTCTCCCTTTTTAGTTCAATGCCCAAGGGAAGTTAATAAAACGATCCGGAGCAACACATCACCTCACCAAACGCGCAGAAAACATAGCATACACCGTCGAAATGAAACGGATCAACAGCATAACCATATACTCGACGCTGCTAGACGGTTACGTGGCAGCAGCACTACATAACGCCAAACGATGGAAATCCGCGTTACTTATTTCCCCAGTCGTGAGTTGTTTATGAGCTCGGGAAAGAGAGCGACATTTTTTGTTGCAAGGCAGCCAACAGTCTATGCTTTGCTGTCAGGTGGCGAGTAAGTACTTTTCTCTTACACTGGCTTTTCATACGTCAGCCATCAACTCAGGACGGGTCAGGACCATGACGCTTATTACTACGGGTTGCTTAGATAAAGCTCCCATCTTCACCACCCCCCGTCCCGCCGTCAACACGCTCTTAATACAGCCATGAATGCTACAATCTTAGCCTTTGGGCTTAAACCGGACACCGTAATATTGGGTACTAGGCTAATCGATACAGTTTTCCTGAAGGAGCGGGAAGATGAACCAAGCAGAGCAGCTTTCCCAGGCAACAGGCTTATTTTCTTCCCTTTTACATGATTGAATTTTCGTCTTGGAGGTGAGAGAGACCACGTTGTCTAACACGAGTGGTCTCTCAATTTGGCTGAACAAGGAGCTTCCTACGTACGTCATTGTGTCATCATACAACACAAATTAAAACCCTACCTTAAAAGCTCCTCCCGCCTCACTCCCTCCCTTCGCGTTCAGTTTAGTTCAGGAAAAAGTAAAAAATTTGGACTGACTGACTCGCTCATCGCTACCTAAGTTTGTGTATAGGTGAATGAGCTACTTGATGTGCCCCTTTACAACCCAACAACGCAACAAGAAAGGACCACCTGAGCAGCGAGAACTCAATCCGTTTACAATGCACATGCGCGTCGGCCATTTTTCTTTGCTTCCTTACTACCCCCCGTAAAGAAGAAGCCAAGAAACGTAGGAAGAGGAGAAGAAGGCGTCTTTGAATTTGCGCCATTTTGCTTCGGCTGTAACAAGTTATATCTTACCCCAGGGCGGGAGGGTTGCCGGTTATAGACATACCGAATGAGGTTAGACGGAAAGAGCCCAAGAAGCAACGCCGAGTAACACTTTATGCTGAAGGAAATGAATGCAAAGAGAAAGACAGAAAAGGGATGAGAGCCCAGTGTTTTCCGCTTCCCCCTCATCTCTTGCAAGCTTTCAGTCACGCGTGTTTTTTTCTTGCCGAGAAGTACTACCAAGAGTAACAAGACAAGAACAGCCACCGCGTGGCCGCCTGCGAACCTGACGGGCGGGGTGCTTACTGGCACAGCTTGGCACGGCGCGTGGCTCGCGCTCCACAGCAACTAGGCTTTTCGAACGTTACGTAGCCGAACGCATGCAAACCCTCATTTGACTCCATGCCTTCTGCGTTCCCACCTAATCACTAAGTTCTCCCAAAAGTTCTTAAAGGCCTCCCTCTCTATCTCTATTTCTGCATATTAGCGCAGAAATTCCTTGCCCCAAATGTTCCTGCTCTTCCTTCCTTCCCACGGTGTTAAAATAAACAGGTTGGCAGGCTGGTTTATATAAAAAGACGCCATCCTTGCCACTTAAAAACACCGATACCACCCACCGTACGTCCAAAATTGCTGAAACCCACTCATTCTGTTTCACTCAATTTAGCACTTGTTGATACTGTCGTTCCGGAGAAATGTCTTAACTGGCTATAAAGTGCCATTTGTTTTGGAGGGCGGGCTAAACTTTTTCCCAGCTAATGTTCGGCTAATCAATACCAAAATTAAACCATAGTTAAGTATCATCTTACGCAAGCTTACAGAAAACCAATTTTTTAAAATCAATTTTATCATAAAATCGAAATCAATTTTATCGAAAATTCTAGTAAAAGTTTAATTAATTATGTGAATAATTTCAACCAAACCTTAAAGCCAAAAAACGTTAAATGTAAAATTTTCCTGAATTTAGTACTTTGATTCCAAAATGACAAACTTATCAACATTTCAAAAAGGGGTTTGTGGTGTTGTTAAGTTTATCAAAGAGGTCAATTAGGCGTTACTAGTTAAAAGGACATATCACGCCTTATTACCGGGGAAGAAATTCCAAGGATGGATAAGAAGATTCTCAAGACTCCGCAGACTCCGCAGACGGATTTGAGGAGCCACCAACTGTCACGTAGCCCTTTTCTGCGCCTAGGGGCAATTGAGGGTGGCACGCATAGCGAGCGCAACCAGAAGGGGCGAGTGTTAAAAGCTGTTTGGAGAGGGATCTTAGCACCCTTTCCCGTATAGCGTGGCGAGTATAGTGGACTGAGAGCTAAAAAAAAGTGTAAATAAATAAAAAAAAAACGAAAACGGAAATCCACGCTCGGATGGGTTGGAAATTCTGCTCGCCCCAGCATGCTAAACTGCCATAACTTTGGCACGCCTTCATGCATAAGAATAAGCTCTCGTTTATACCCGAGATGGTCTATCCAAAACAAACCAAACAGATTCAATGAATATTTTTTCCTTTCCGCAAGAAAACTAACCGCATGTGGCTGGAACCACGTTAGCAGAGCGCAATTGGTTCCTGAATAGCAACTTGTAGATAGCAACACTAGCATCCCTTGCTTCCGTTTTCCCTCTTTTTCAATTTAAGGAGAGACCCTAAGAAGGATCTATCTACTCCTATTATTTTTTTACCCATTTCCATTCCATCTATTTTTTTTCCCACAATTTTTTAAAGGTTTGGATTGTATGTTACGTGCGCTTCTGCCTCAAGATTTGTGCAGAAAATAAATGGCAGAAAATCGGAGGAATATATTTCCACGATCGTTCATCTCACGAACCGGGATTGAAAAGGGACACCTTCCATTATGGACGATATTAATCACACAAGGGTTGGGTGCTGTGCTGTGCTTGGCATTCACCGATTGCGGCATGTAGAAGAGCGAGAGGAGGCCAAAAGCTTTCCTACAACTGGCCTCGCTTGCCTATAGCGCCTGCATCATCTCTTCCGTCTTCTTTCTCTTTTATATATTTGCTTCGACACACCACTCACGGATTCCGATCCAGAGCTTGCTGTTGGAGTTTCTTTGCCCGATAGAGTCATACCATACCAGTAGACCCCCCACCCCAAGAGTGCAGTACATGATCTGAATAAGTAAAAAGGTGGCTACACCCATCGAACCTTACACACAAGCCTAGATGGGCTTTTGTATGTGTAGGCACTATGACCGCTCGATTTACGTCCGTATTACCAAGCGGCCACTGGTACCGGCCGTACTGGTACAATGCGGTCGTACTAATGCGTCTCCTATAAGGCATACGTACGTATCCCATCCATCCAGTAGCATCTTTATTGATCCCTGGCAACCTAACAAAGAAAAATAAGTTTCACCTCAAAACAGTCTATTTATATGACGACCGCTGGGGTCAATTCTGCCTGCCAAGTTTTTCGCTGTTATGCGATCCCGATGGGGGTTTATCGCCGATTCGCAAGTCTTGGGATGTGTCTTTTTCCACTATAGCGAGAAAATTTTGCCCCGAGACTTGGTGAACTTCCTGGGGTTCACGAGGTTTCGCAACAACAGCGCCAAACGATAACGGATTTGCCAAGAATTTTTTCTTCCTTAAATATGCAGCCCATTCGAGTAAACTTCGTTGAAGAAATTCAATATCTCTGCCGGCTCATTATCTCCAGGCATTGGTTTGCTGTGTTCTGTTTATTTCTTTGCCGGAAAGATTTATTTTGTATCAAAATACGAAAAAAAATAGAATTTAAGAACAAATAGTTTTCAAAGTATTTTTTTGCGTCTACGCAGTTTGGATAAATTTACTGCGCAGAAAATTGTGCGCCATCATATATTTGTCTCGTAGGACCGAATATGTTGCAGCGTTCGCGACATCTCGGATAAATTTTTTTCTTGATTTTTTTGCAAGGAAAAGAGGAGCGAAAAGGAGCTTAAAGATGTTGGGAAAGGCATCGTAAAATTCATGAGCTATTTCATTTTGTCCCGCAAGAAATACAGCAATTCTAGCGGTTGACAACCTGCGAAACGCCCCCTAAATACAACACTTATCGTTGAAAAAAAAATCATAATGCTATGCCATTAAGCATAGAAAAACGGTCCTAAGATTTTGAAATGAAAAGATCAACAATAAAATTGAATAACTCTTCAAATAATTTTTTATATTTCTTAATAAGAAAATAATAAATCTTACTAGTTAATAAAATAATAAGCCAATGTAATAGACAGCAGGCTTGTTAATTTAAAAAAGAAAAGGAAGAAATAGAAAGACCAATCCAGTTCAATCAATTCAATCCCAACTACTCGAAAATGTCCCCGCGCAGTTATCGAAATTCAATGCGAGTTAAGGTGCGCTTGGAATGAACCTAGATGAAGCGATGGTCGCTCCAATTAAGAGTTCTCTGTAGAAGGAGGAATTTAAAAAATAAATACAAAAGGAAAAAGGGGGACAGAACTGAATTGGCCCCCTTATCGGAGTGCAACAATTTTATTGCTTGCTACCTTTTGCCTGCGAAACTGTTGGAGAATTCTGATCTTCCTCATTCGTCATAACCACAATCTTTTGTGTTCAGGAGAAACTTTTTTTTCCCCGCTGAGCCGAACTTGCCAGAAAGAAGGGGGGAAGAAAGGCATCAAGGGAACCTGCTTTATTCCTGGCAGCAGCAGAAGTACTGTAAAAGAAGAAGAAGACGACGACGACGATGAAGAAGACGAACAAGAAGCTGAGGCTTGCTAACTCCCCGTAAGCGAAGACCCCGCAAGCAAAGGAAGAAGAGACAGCGATGGCTGCCACTTTGGCAGACCCCAGCAAATCGATGCTTCTTGGTCTTAGCGATCAGCTTCGGCGCGTGAGGCATGTCAATAGCCGGAAATGGCCTACCCGTTCCCGCAAAATCCTTCTTATACTTATTTAATTCGTAGTCAAAAGCGAACAAATGCCTGAAATCCAACTCACAATAACATGAACCTCCATACATGTCTTTTTCCTGCCCCACGATAACCCAAATTCCCCAATTCCACCCTTTGTGCCTCGTCCTAGGACTAAACAGTCGTTTGGCCTCTCGAAACTGCATCCCAACGCAGTCTTCTACCTTAATATGAAACTCTATGATAGGGGAGTACTGTATGGAAAGTGATGGGAACATTTACAAGTTGTTCAATGACGAAGGAACGAACCAACACAGAAACTTGTAAGGACCCAACAACCAAATGGAAATTCCCAAGAACCTCGCCACAGCAGGAAGTCGCAACTCCCCCGAGGGACTAAGGGGCCCGCATGCATGCCCAAAAAGCCTGAGGCTAAAGGCTAAAGAGAGCGCGAGAGAAAGAGAAGCTTTCTTACTGGGCGTCACGTGGTAACGGATTGCGTACTCCAGTCGCAGAGGAACCGTCAAAGTGTCCAATAGAACCCATTGTTGCCATTGAGGAAAACCAAACGCCAACCAACCTACCCACGCTCGCCAAGTCAACCCAGTTGTCTTTTCCTACTACATAAAACCTTTGTTCGGACCCAATTTTTGTATCCCTTCCTACGCTATGATTTCAATGTAGATTTTCTATTCCATAGCCAAATGATCTGTAGACCATCAATCGACGCTTAAAAATCTATGGTAAGCTTTTTTAATATTATTGGGCTAAATAACGGAATACTAAATTATAGAATGTAGAATTGCTGGAATAAAAGGACAGAATTGTGTCATTTTCGCACAAAAAGGTCAGAAGTTATGCCTAATTCTGTCTAAGTATTGTTCTTGTGGTGGGAAAGGATTAGATACGAACGGTTGACTTGTTAGGAAGGTTATCTGATTGTCCAAGTTGAGCTTTTAAGACAAAACAGAAGAGAATTAGAGAATAAAATACTCAGAAGTTTTATTCCTATAGAGGTGCGAGCATTTCTTCTATTCTGTTGTATTTTCACCCGCAAGCGTAGTATTTTAGACTTTAGAGGGTATTTATACAGGAGCTTCTAATCCGCCGACCATCGAACCCCTCGGGGGGCCAAACGCCTGGCAGTAACTCGTGGGTGCCGAAAGCAGAAGGAGAAAGCTTTGAAGATGCAGAACGAAAAGCAACAAAGGGGAAAAACCTGCAAGCCTGGCGACTACCAAGTCAATAAACATTCTCAGCGACTTCTCCTGCGAGATGCTCCACCTTCCCTATCCCGTCTTTTGCCTTCAGGCTCCTTATTCTTTCTTCATTTTTCCTAGGTTGAAGCAACGTAACACAGGCATATCAACCAACCCGCCCGACCCTTCCCAGCGTGCCTAGGGCGGGCATTAGGCCCTTTTCTTACGCGCTACTTGTCACAGAGATTACGGTCTCGTGGGTTTGTATGTGTACGTGTGTGTTCTCCTGTAAACCCCTTCATCGCCTGAGGCGTGCAAGTCTTAACCCTCACTAGTGCTGACTAGAACTGCATTGTTTTTTGGTTATTTTTGGGGGGTGGGGAAAGAATAAGATGAAGACCTGTTCACGCAAGTTGACTTCTTTTGAGAGCCATATTACACTTGCGCTACGACCGACCATAAAAACTTTTACCACTAACCCACTCAACCCATATTGTTTATTCCAAACGGGGGTTAGGGTGGGGTACAGGAATTTGTTGTCTCAGAGGGAAAGGAAGGCAACTGGGGGGTTAGCTTAGTGTGGGGAGAGGGGAGGTAGTGTGCCTTGTTGACGCAGCTTTTCCACCCGATTACCCCGCCTGCCAATCTCGGGGCTCAGAAGACGCGCTCCTCAGCAATCACCCTCGGATTTTTGGCGACATATAATAACCCTTCAAAACATACTTCCATAAACGGCCGAATCTCCTTCGCATTCCCCCTTCCCAGCCCTTCTTTGGGGACGGGGGTACCGTCAAATAATTTGTTGACATGTCTCCATGGAGAGATAGAAGCTCGGAAGAAGCATTCCGGAAGCAGAGGGATAGGAAAAGAGAGAGAAAAGACAAGACGGAGGGAGGAAAGAAGTTATTTATGTATCTATCTGAAAATCCCTTGCAAGTCTTTTTCCCCGCCGATGGTCTGGGCAACGAATTAAGACTCTGATTATGCGCGGGGCACAATGGAGTCCCGTCCATGTACTGTACGGTAATTCAATCTGAAGCTACGTAACCCCCACACCAAAGTATGGGGAGTTGGGGGTGGCTGCCTTGAGGGGGCCATGTGCTACCGTTACCATATCTCGAGAGCCCCGGTCGCGTCTGTGTACGCTCGCGCTCTCTTAGATTCTCCGGTTCGGTTCGCTGTCTATTACAGATCGGATGACCATGGCCTGAATCTATTGTTAGCCAAGTCCATTAAGCGCAAGCCTCCTCCCTTTTCCCTCCAGAAACTACCACGTTACTTCTCAATTAATGGTAACTTAAGGCTGCTACAGCGGGACCCCATCAAAATACCATTGTTTGTGAACCCAACAACAAGTTCCGGATGTTACATTACACCTTCCTTATTTTTAACGTAGCGAACTGACGTTCTTTCCAAGCGACGGGGGTGCACAAATATAGTAATTTACGTACTGTACGCTGAGAAAGTTTTGACTCCAAAGGAAAAGGAAAAAAGAGAGGAAAAGGAGAGAAAAAAGCCAGCCACAAATTGAAGCTAGACAAACCCACGGGGTCTCTTTTGACCACGCTCGAAGTAAGTTATTGATTGGGGAGCGAACACTTGTTTTTCGCCCTTTTTTTGCCTACATTAAAAACTTGTTTAATCCTTCAAGTACCGTGTTAGACCCCCAGACGAACCACGGAAACCGCCACGCTAATGACGTTCAACATCACATTCAGTCCCTTAACTCTGCTATCCCTTCACAGTATACTGGCACGTGGCACTGGCTCATCATAAAAAAACGCAACTAAAAAAGGGACTCGTAGCAAGTTGGTGAAAGGACACAGTAAGAACGTCATTTTCTCTTTTAGACCACAAGCCCTGGAAAACAAACGCCTTATGATATATTCGTATGATTTCCGACAGTTTGTTATGTAAATAACGTTTCCGGATCAACTCTTTCTACTATCGAAATTCATGGAAAAGTCTGACGTGTTTTTCTCGTTATTATTAATACAGTTGCTCATACGTAAGTATCCCGTAAGAGGATACAATATATGGTGGGTGAAGCAGGAGCCCACCTTAAGAACTCTATAAACCTCTCAGCGTCTAAGGTTTCCTACAGTTCCGGGTCTGTAAAAACGTGTTCGGTACCATCAGTTGTTCGTCGTCGCTACTGTACCACCAGCTTTACTCCCAGTGGCTGACACAATCAATATCCCAGCCCCTTTCAGCCCTGTTTGGCTGCTTTTTGGTAAAACTCGATACCCTTGGTAAGGAAGCTTCGTGGGAGTGTATCTGCCTTCCCTACCGGCGAAACCCCCAAAGAGGAAGAGATACGAAGTTTTGCCAAGCCAAAAGAAAAAAGCAAGATGGCGGCGACCAGAGAGAAAGGAAGCGAGAACAAAAAAAAAGCCTCAGCAGATCTTGGGTTATTACCTGACACTGTCGACAGGTGGATTTGACCGAAAAGGTTTGTCCGCAATCATAGCGCCTCATGACTTGATCGAATTCACAAGTAATCCATGCGGCCAGGTCGTCGAGTTCCTGGAGGTACCTCAAATACTCGTAGCACTGGTCACTGCTCTGGGCAATGCCTTGTTTGAGGGTGTCGCTCAGCACGTGCCACAGGTTGTAATGATAGCAGTGGCGGAGGTACGTTTTGCGGAGCACGTCAATCCTCTTGGTGCCCGACCCATGGGCACAGATGCAATCTTGGTGCGAGTCAGACAGATAGGGAAGGCACTGGCTGGCGCTGGCAGCAGGGGTCGCGTTGAAGCCCGGGTCGTCATGAAACAAGCGTTCGGTTTCGCAGCGGGCGGAGGGACAAGCAGGTGACGGAGGATTCCAACTCGATGCTCCTGAGGTTAACCCGGGACAAGAGCCGCTTCCTCCTTCTTTTCGCAGGCGGTGGTTCGTCCAGCTGGACGTGTGGTTGGCCCGAAGGACGCTGAGCCATTGTGCCGATATCCATGGGTTGAGCAAGTCCGCCGAAGGGGGCGACGACCCCACAGTGGTGGCTATCTGATCGGAAGCCGCGGCCGCACCGATCCCTAACAGAAACATCCCAAAACACAGGCCACCGAATAAACCCGCCCGCGGCCACCTGCTGCCCGTTTGGGTTTCTTTCCAGCGAACTCGATGTTGGCCCGTCAGTTCCCACAACAAGCCTAACCAGAGAAACAAGCGACCCAACCATCGCGTGCCGGAAGTACATGCGGCAGTCTGGGTATTTCGCCCGACTCTCCACGCGAAAGGATTGGTTGTGTTCTTCTTCTTCTTCTTCTTCCTCCTCCTGCTCCGTCGTCTCGTCTTGCACTTCCGTCTCTGCCGACTGCTCCCTAGAGTCACTCCCAGTTCGGCCACTAGCACTGGCGATTCCCCGACTGGAATGTGAGACAAAGTGGTGGCAATACTCCTGATACCCGTAGATGAAGACCGACATGCTGTCCTTAATCCATGGCGGACGAGCGGACGACTCGTAACACGGAGGACATGCGGTTCTTGCACGTGGGGAGGACGAGACGCATAACCAATCGGAGAGCCACCCAATGGTGGCGTGTACGAACATGTCCAGCATTGGAAGAGGGACGGCGATCCACCACCACCACCATCGGTCCACGGGTGGTAGTAGCACGCACGGGAACAGGGGGAACCATAGCAATAGCAGCCGCAGCATGGCGAACCAAAGGGCGAGGGCGGGTCCAAGGATCGGCCTGCAACCCGCAGCACCGCCGATCGCCGTTCCAGCATCGTTCCAGGCGACGTGACGGGGTGCTGGTCCCGGAGTCGAGGCGGACGCCGGGACCGGGGCTGGCCAAGCCTGCGGGCACGGGCCCACAACAAGGTCGACGCCTACGGACACAGCGGCCAGGAGCGACAGCCAAATAAGAAATGGGAAGGACACTGAGGCCTGTTAGAAGGTCCACCGCTGCTCCGCCCGGCCCAGGCATTGCAGCAGCTGGGCAACAATCCACAATTGGCCACCACAAAGACAGAAACACGGCCAACAGAACTAGCGGCGAAGCTTGGCACAACGATCGTGGCCACCGTCGCAATTACGACCCAAAACCAGGCGGCAACAGCCGCTCGCCACAATCCCTGTTCTTGGCTGAGGGGGCTGTCAAGGCAACGGAAGCTGCTTGCATACCGGCAACTGTATGGAAGTAGTAGTAGTAGTAGTAGTAAAGTACGACGAAAGCCAGACGCCAGGAGGATAATAATCCGAACCTCATTCTTCTGGACGAACAACCAGGTTATTAGGAAGCCGTCATGGCGGCCGCACTCTTCACTGCAACAAGCAGCGTCCCAATGGATGCTAACGCGATTAAGGACTGGCCCATGCCCAGGAAGAGCTGACAGACTGATGACGCTAGGGTACGATGACGGGAAAGACGCCGGCAAGGACCACGAAGACCAGTAATACGACGAAGAGGACCTAATGGCACTTGACGACGTGGTTGACAGCCGCATGGAGGGGCTAGCTGACAATCACTGGACTTTTTCACGCGACCTTCCCTGGTACTAGACTTCCAAACATTGGACTATTCCCACAACTTTTTCACCAGTTTGGAGTTAAAAAACACACTCGTCACACGAAAGCTTTGTTGTTTAGTTAAAATGGGGCAGAACGAGTGGGTGTGGAGGAGAGGCTTTCTTTGTTAAGAAAAAAAATTGGAACGCAAAAGTTGCTCAACAAATTCGTTTCTGCAGAACCTTTTTTGGGTAAAAAGGCAGTCTTTTTTGGAAAGAAAAACAAAAACAAGCGTGCCGGTTACATCCTACCCCGGAAACTACGTCCGCTGCACTGGAAACCCACCCAGGCACCAAAAGCTCCCGGCTCGGCTCCAAGAACAGCAGCCCCGAGGAATCGGCAGCGCGGAGGAAGACGGCGCATGCAGACAAAAGCTCTGTGTAAAGATGTCTTCGGGGCTGCGCCGTCAAAGAGGCCCAGCGCTTGTGCTCCACGCTTTAGGACGACACTCTACGTGTTTCAACTACATTTTGCCAAACTGTTGCCTCCGGGATATTGTGTCCCCCCATGTTAAGTACCGTGTTAAAAAGACAGAAAAAGTGTGCTACGCGCAGTTACTCTGTACGCTAGTGAAAATGCGATTGTTCTCTCCATGGCGAGGGGACGTTTCCAATAGAACGTACTTTTGAAACTCAAAAGACTTGGTTCTTGAGTCGGACTTTAAAACACTGCTTCGATTTTGCCAGGATCGAGATGAAAGAAGCGGCTTTATGCTATTGAAAAAAAGTCCAACGGACCTATATCCAAAAGTGACTTTATAAACCCCCCTTCCAAAGGAGATGGGGAGGTAGAACGTAAGAGACAAGGTTCTAATACGAAAAGGATATTCCGGAAGGAAGGAAAGGCTAATGAGAATCAGCGAGAAAACGCTCGAGCGCTGGCTGGGGGCTTGCCTTTTCCGACTCTCTTCACTAAGACTCTTCTTCCTCCCGTTCCTTGGTCCCTTTTGCTTTGATCGATCGGCCGTTGCCAAGTTGGACAATCAGCAGGGAACAGCGAGCGAAAGGCGACGACAACTGGGCGAAAGACGGGGAGAGAGAGGAGGCTGGGCCAAGCAGGGAACCCCCCCATCATGAAGGTAAGCTTATTATATATCCAAACAAAAATCTTTCGTTTACATTGAAGATTTTTTTTGCTGAAACTTTTCCATCCCAGCTCTGGCGTTAGAACATCCCGCTTTTGACGGTACCTATCGGACATACCTAACTACCCCAAAGAACCTTACAACTCAACTATGTGGTAACCTAACTGTGTTATCAGTCAACTGCCTCTTTCTGCATATTCATTAGGCCAAAAGCTTTCGACAGAATCAGGTCAAACCGCAGAAACGAGATCATCTTGTTGTTGCGAACACACCAGCTCACAGATTTCTGCTCACTGGGCTCAAGACACTCTACCAAATAGAGCCAGTAATCCGACTTCCAGGACACCAAATTCGGGAGTTATTTTTAGAAAGTCAGTAATTTCTCAATAAAATAGAAGAAATAGATATTCGAAGAATTTTCCAAGCATCACCTCTTGAGTGAAGCTATTTACTTCGAAACAAATCTTATCGACAGCAAAATGTCATAATAATAATAGCACAATCAGCAAAACACTAGAATAAAGCTGGTTTCGGCGCGGAATCGCGAACGCTAATCTTCGTGTCTAAAGCTCATGCGGAGGGACGCTGTGGAGCATTAAATTGTCAACCCAGATAGGCAAGTCGCCGTTTCAAACCCATGGTAACCTAGCCGTTCTTCTTGCCATCGGGTTTGGGTCTAGCTCAGCTGATCAGATATTTTAAAAGGCAGCGGGCGAAACCTGCTTCAAGCAAACGCTGGTCAAGTTCACGTGGATCGAGTTTAAGGTTGGCCCACCATAATGCCGTTCGATTTGGGTCAAAATACAGCAGAAACTTCGTCAGCCTGCATTTATGTAACGACAAAAAAATTACTTTGTAACGCTACATTAACTCCCATAGTTCCCCAAATGCTTGCTGGCGGCGCTCTAGTAGGACGCCAAATTAAATCTTTGACTGACTTGAATCTGTGGGAAAATGGCATTCTTTAGTTTTATCTTGTGTTTTGGATGTTGTATATAAAACATGCAGCAAGGTCTGTAAAACAGATTTTGATGCTACACGAATTAATTTTTGACGTCACAAATTTACTTTCAGACGTTACGTAAATTCGGGCTCTCTGATTTGCATGGTGCGTAATGCGCATAATTATGCAGGTGTAGTTTTGACCCAAATCTAACGGCATCCCACCAAAGCCAAAAATTAGGAGCTCAGAAGATATTCACGCTCAGTAACGTATTCTCGGTCAGTCTTCGCCGAGACTTGGACGATTCTTCTGTGTGAGCGGGTTTTTTGCTAGTTGGTCAGATTAAGAGTTTTGAGTGCCTGCAAATGAGTCGGATAACCGGTTTCCGAAGTACGCAAGTTCTGCTGCCAGAAGGTGTGAAACCTGCTACGATCCTTGTCCAAAATGGTTTCATTACTGGCATCCAAGATTACGACTACTATCAGCCGCCCAGCTTTACTCCCCCAATTGAGGTAATCCTATCAACTTAACATGTTGCCTTTTTACGGAGCTTATCAGATTTCAGCTATCAACCTTTGCCCACCCCTAAGTTTCCTAAAACGTTGCAGGCCGGGCGTTTGGATTGTTTGAGAACTTCCTTTTTCGTAGTAACAAAAAGTGAGTATAATCCTTAGGTTACGGACTGCGGGAGCCATCTCGTGATGACGGGCTTAATCGACTCTCACGTCCACATCAACGAACCGGGAAGAACGGACTGGGAAGGATTTGAAACGGCCACCAGAGCGGCCGCCGCTGGTGGTGTCACCACCTTGGTGGATATGCCCTTGTAAGTCCTTTAAATTCCCTGAATCTATTTCACCCAATTGACTTCTATATTTTTTTATTTATCTGTTAAAAGAAATTCACTTCCACCCACTACTACCGTTGCGAATTTGGGTGTGAAACGAACGGCAGCCAAAAACCAGTGTTCTGTTGATGTGGGATTCTGGGGCGGCCTCATTCCGAGTAATCAGGTAAAATAATTTACGATGTTTTCAAGCTTCTTAGTTCTTCTTCGTCCGGCCAAAATTTGACTTGGAAAGAGAGAAACCATCTGTGAGAACAAAAAATAGAAAATAAAACAAAAAATGATATATCCCTTATGTGTATGTGATGTCTATATTATGAACCGCCGAAAAATAAAGAGATTTACGCGGCTTAAAATTAATTGCACGTGCTAGTTAGCTAAAAGTAGAGAACGATGAATAATTCCTCAACGTAAATTCCCAGAGCCTCTCCTGTTAAATAATTCCAGGATGACTTGCTACCACTCCTAGACGCTGGAGTACCAGGCTTTAAATGCTTCCTCATCCACAGCGGCGTCGAGGAATTCCCTCACGTCACCGAGCCATATTTACGCCAATCCATGACCCAACTACAAGGCACCGACGCTGTCCTACTGGTAATTAACTTCAATTCTGTCTGTTTCAAATGAGTGAATTCAAGCCTCCATTTTGCTTATGCTGCCTTGATTTTCCTCCTCTCAGTTCCACGCCGAGATGGATTGCGCCTGCGCAGGAAGTACCGTGACCTTATCCCCTCCTCAGTCCTTCGAAACCTTTTTGCAGTCTCGCCCTCCCCAAATGGAGACCGAAGCCATTGCCCTCGTCTGCAAGTTATGCCTCGAGTTCAAGTACAATAACAACGTACAGTCTTTCATAAAAGAAACTAAACAAAATATAAATGCAACCTGTATTACTTCCTTCATCCAATTAAACTTTCCCCTAATAAATTTGTTCCTTTTTGTCTGATAATTTCCTGTTGTTTTTTGCATCATTTTCTGTCATGGCATGCATAGTGTAAAGTGCCACATCGTCCACTTGTCCGCCGCGGGAGCGTTGCCATTAATTCGCCAAGCGAAAGAAGCGGGCGCACCTCTGACGGTGGAAACGTGCTTCCACTACCTCGTTCTGGAAGCTGAAACCGTTCCTGATGGCGCCACACAATTCAAGTGCTGCCCACCCATTCGTGACCACGAAAACCGCGTAATTCTTTTCACCCGCGTCTTTCGCGTTCATTTCACTGTTTCCCCACCCCATTTTCTAAAAAGCCGTATGGTTTATATGTTGGAACGTTTGATCCAGTCCTCAGCTTTCTAAAACATGTTTATGGTTTCATTCTTGTTTTCGCCTCCGTTCTTTAGGAGCTGCTGTGGCAAGGAATCAAGGACGGGACCATCGACATGGTCGTCTCGGATCATTCACCTTGCACACCCGCCCTGAAACGACCCGAATCAGGGGATTTTATGCAGGCGTGGGGCGGCATTGCTTCCTTGCAATTAGGTAGTAGTCGCGCATGTTTGTCTCCGCTAAAAACTTCTTGTAACTTGTCAGCTTCTTGCGAAAAACTCTGGGGCTAATCAACCAACGTTGTCATAAGCTTTTTGTGTTGGCGTTTTTTTGTTTGGCTGGTAGGTTTGTCCTTGTTATGGACAGAAGGTCAGCCGCGAGGATTGACCTTTGGAGACCTGGAGCGACTCCTGAGCCTTCAACCTGCGCGTTTGGCTCAGCTGATCTCCAAGGGCAAAGGCTGCGGCATCCAACCTGGCCAGCAAGCCGACCTGGTCATCTGGAGTCCCGATCAGGAATTTAAGGTAGGTCGATCCAAAATATAAAATTGTGTTTTTGCCCTTCAGAACTCTTTCTCCCTCTCTCTTGCACACATAATAATATATTTACTCTTGTTTAAAATCCGCTGGAAGGTCGTCCAGGAAGATTTGCTGTACAAAAACAAGGTGAGAGTCATAACCATAATAATGACCTTCGCTTTCATACGTCAATATCTTTTTGCGTTAGGTATCGCCCTACTTGGGGAGAACGTTGCGCGGCACCGTTGAGCAAACAGTTTTGCGTGGCCAAGTCGTTTTCTCCCGGAAATCCGGATTCAGCTCCAGTCCAGTAGGTCGCTTAATTCCACTGCAAGAACATAATTAAAAAATGCGACAAAAAGGCGGATTTTGAAGTTCTTGTAAGGAAGTAGTCAGAGTTTAGTGAACTTGGAATTCCAGCGACGTTTTCATTTGTATTGTGTCCTTAACTATTGTGTGGGTCAATACAATCCCCGGTGGTGTCTGGGAACCAAGCACTCTTTAAGAGAAGTTTGAATCCCATAAGTTGAGATCCAACAAGTTCCAACAGAAAACCAAGGTTAAAATCTCTACGTCGTCCAAGTTTGAAAAGCCCCAATGGTTCGTCTTCTTCTGTTTCTTCATTAGGAAGAGGTAAGCATTTCATATGGGTCAAGGCTTCCGCCAGGCTCAGGAATTTCCCGCCAAAAAAGTGCAAAGGTGTGGCGCAAAAACCGCACCTTATCTAGTTGAACCCAGCCTAAAATCATACAGGACGGATGCATTGCGTTTGTGTTGGCAAAGAAAACTTTCCTACGTGTGAGCGCTTTCGGGCAAGCTTTCTTAATGAAAGTCTGGACCGGGCTCTTGTCTTTTTGTAGGCCATGGCCGTGAATATCTCTCCAAAACTGTGCAGGTAATGCTTAACGATCTATTCCTATTCAAGTAAGCGAACCTCTGGGGTTGTCTGCGTTCGTTGCGTGCTATTGCTCGGGAACGAATTCAGATAAGGCCGACGTCCCGTAGAAGTCTCGCACTCTCACTTTCTCTCACGTTATAAAGGTGACCGCCAAAAAGAACCAGCCTTAAAAAATATCTAAAAAATCGCACCGGGAATTTCAGAGTCGGGAGGTAACCACGGGAACCGGTTCGACACTTTCCCTTTCACTTGTTTTAACTCAACGAAAAGCATTTTTGTGCATCATGAACGATAAAAACCTGCCGTTGACCCCTCTAGCACTTGTGATTAGCCATGAAAAACCGGAACTTGGTGACATCACGAAGGACGTCCACGCTGGGCTCCTCACCCCCTCGAAAAAATCTGAATATGGTCCATCGCGCACCTGAAAAAGGGTCTAGTCTAGGTTTCCCAATATTCCACTCCTCTCGATGAAGAAAGAAGACCTGTCTGTTTTGGGGGCCTCCCGAAATCGATAACGGGACGAAATCCCAGGAAATGCTCCTCTTTGGGTCTGGCATGCGCCTGTGCGAAACTCGGCAAATGGTTTCTAGGGTCTTCTACCCCCCGTTAGCAGTCGGGTTGGCGGCCGAGAATAGCTTCTCCTTGGCAGTCTGTATGGGTAGGTGGTTTCGATCGAGTGTGTGGCAACTTACGCAGCTTTCCGTGTAGTTTTTTCCCCTACCCACAACTAAAGACTTGGTCCTCCGCTCGCTTTAAAAAAAACTAAAGAAATTCCCCTGAAAATTACGAAGTGCGGCCAGACTTTTCACCTATACGGCATCCATGCGTAACATTAAGTGTCCCTTATTGACTCCCGACTTCCAATTCCAACACCCATGGACTCCATGCCCAGCCCGTTGGCCAATGGTCGACACCACCGCAGGTAAAAATGTATACTCAAAAGAGTTTTAAAACGCCGTTGCTAACTGTTGACCCATTTCACCTACTGTTTTTTTCCTTGCAATGTTTTGCTTAAGAAAAACGATTGCGATCACTCAAGCTTAAACAATGGGCATTAAGAACCACGAAAGCGCAAAGGAAAGGATAGACCATGTCAAATTTTCTTTCATATCTCTTTCCCAAATATCTACGGATGCGGTGGAAGATATCTTATTCTCTAAAGGCTATAAGCAAAAGCCACAACATATTCTAAAAGCGGTTTGGCTGGCTCAGGGCGTTCTGCTGTGCCGAATCCAGACTTTTGGCTTCCAAACGTTGGAAAAGGGGGCGCAAAGAGGCCAAAAACGTGGCCTAGAAATCATTGTCTATAGCAAATTTATTCACTATGTTCCCTTTGCATACACGGCAGTTTCTTCGCCATTCGCCTAAGGAATTCGGCGAAGGAGTAGCCCGGAAGGATTTATACGCCAAGTAATGCCAAAAACGTCCCCCCCCCCCCTCCCGTCTTTTGCACTTTTTTGTATCTGGTGTTCATTTAGGGGAATCCCTGAAGAGAACCATTGGAGAGCTTCTTCTTCTTCCCACTCCTTTTTCCCCCCTCGAGGGGGGCTTGGTTTGTAAAGTACCAGCCAAAAGCCCCGTAAGCATCGAGTTTTTCTATACCAAAAAGTTATGTGACTTTCACGTTAAGCCATAGTGGTTTTTCCTTTAGCCCCCCGTAAGGACTTGGAGCTGTGTTTTCACGAGACAAGACTCTCCAGATTGGGAGGTTCAGTCCGCGATGGTAAGCTCAGGTGCCAACAACAGCCACGTAGCAATTTGCAGCAGGTTGCCTTATAGTCGGAACCTTATAGCCAATTCTGTTCGTGTACAAAATTCGTTTCCCAGAAACCGAGAAACTTAAATCCTTTCTTGGCGAAAAACAAGACTAAGCTTCTCTTTCACTGTTTCGTCGTGTAAGGAAACGTGGATAATTGCCCACACCTGTGTGTTTTCGTACGTTTCTTGTTCTGGTTTTCTCCGCTGGGGAAAAAGAAACGACGTCAAGTTCCGTTTCGCATTGTTCCGTTTATGGCCAGCAGGATTGCATTGTTGTCCGTTGTAGTCCAAGAAGAAAGCCCGAGCCAGTATGTCATCTGGGATGAGCTGACGTTCGTCTGACGTCGTCCTTTCCAGAAACACCTTCCACCAATTCGGCGTGCGCTAAAATATTACGACTGTTATAACGGACCCGGGGTACCTCGATTCGCTTCAAGTCTGAGTGTGTCAAGTGTATATTCTTGCTAGGGACGTCGGTAAGTTCGGTTTTACGGGGAGTCGGGATCGAGTAAAGTAGTGCTCCGAACATCCGAATCGTGTAGAAACTCTTTTACACTTACCGAAATCCCCGACCAAGAAATGGATCACTTAAACACATCGTACTTTTGCCGTCACCAAACCTCCGCGTCCCAATATGTGTAAGTTTTTTTGTTGTGTTCCTGGTTTTGTTTATTTTTAGCTTACTTTTCTTTTTGCTTTGTTTTCAATTAAATGCCTTTCTAACCTTATGGCCCAATAACGATACCAGAAGTCAGTGCCTAGCGGGGTTTTATATAAGGACCGGTTAAAGTGTCGTGTCCCGTTTCCCTACTCCAAAGCAAAGGTGTTCCGTTATTTCAGGATTTTTTTTATCCATGCACACTACGGTACTTGGAAGGAGATCTAGGAAAAAACCTAAATAAAAAAAACAGGTAAATAATGGGTTCTAAATTGATAGTAGGGAAGATAGACGAAGGACTCTCCCTTTCTAAACTTCCAAATGTTTTTGGCATGGGCGGCGCAGTAGAAAAGTTTGGGTTTCTCTGCTGTGTGGCATAACCGATATGTAGGACGGCCAAGACTTAGAAAGTTGACTAGCCAGCTTTGAGCTTTTTCTGCGTTACGACCAACTGTTACCTGTTTGTTCTTACTTGCGTGTAATAACTTTCCTATAGTTCAGTGGCCAAAAAAATCTCAGCCAAAATCAGACACGTGCTATTGTTAGAACTTTAACCACTTGACATCCATTTCTATCAAGTCTGTATAGTCTCCACCCAAACCAGGTTTATCATACAGCGAGATGCACGCAGCTGCGAATTATGTCACTGACAAAATTAGTTATATTTCCTGTAGTTTTATACCCAGTAAGATTCCTTCAGTCTTACCCGTTAGAATAATTCTGCATCTAAAATAACAGAAGGTGTCTTCATGTCTTTGAAATAACCATAAAAGAATATTCTCCGTATGGCGTCACAAGACTTTTCGAAAGGTAATGGTTAGAATTAAGGAAAAGTTTGGCAACTGAATAAAATAAATTTATAATATGCTAATCCTAAAAGCTATTGTATTTTTAGACAAGATGTTTCTTTGCAAAAGTTTTATATATTCGAATTTATACCGCAAAGGTTCGTTAATGATCAACGCTTACATTGATAGTCTACAAAACGTTGTGTACAGGGGTAATAGAGGTTCGAATTGCCGTAACATGTTTTCGCATAATCGGCTAGGTAACGTGCCCCCAGGTTCGAGAAATGAGCGTAAAGAGGTAAGCAATCGCCCAAAGACTTTTTTTTTAGGTCAACTTGCAAGCTAGAGAAAACGGGTCTGAAGAAAAACTGTCACAAAACTTGATTCTCACTCTCTAGAGACGAGACGAAAACCAAGTTCTATCGGGGCACGAGGTCCAGGTTAACAAGTTGAAGGAGGAAAAGGCAGAGACTGTGTTTCTGTTGTTTCGTGACAGAAAAGCATGCGTATACTTCCCAAGCTTCAATGCTGGTAAGCAACGATAAGCGCAAACGAACTTTTAGGAAAACATTCATTTCCGAGAGATTTTGAATTATTCTTTCCTTACAGCTGTTGGGCTTTAAAAGCTTCACAAAACCTTTCAAAATCCCGCTATTTAGCTTTTCGCCACTCACGCCTACTCATCTCTTCGGAATCGCCCCCAGATGCGAATAATCGTGATGTGTGCAAACTGAGCTGAGCGTGGCAGAGTCATAGGAGAGCCGAGCCTACGTGTCTCGCAACTGGGAGGGCCAATAGAAAGCTCGCTCTTGCTGTGGCGTGATGCAAACTCGGAATCGATCCAAGAGCTATGAAGGCGTTGTTCGGTTTGCGTTTGTTCCTAGGGCCCCTTTTCACTCCTTTTTCCGTTTGATACTCCTTTTTGTGTGTCGTGCTCAAACCAGAGGTCCACGACTTGCAGGACCGTCATAGAGTATCTAGGTCCCGGGTTTGACAATGACATTGGACGCTTATATCATTGTTAGCTGCTATTGTTGTTATTACGTCTCTTCGGGTTAAGTTGAGCTTAAGAAATCCCCCTCAGGTACGAAAACCCCCCTTATTTTTGCTTATTAAGTGAAAAAAAAGTGTTCGTAGACGCCTAGACGCCACTTGGGTTCAATCAAAGAAAATTGGATATAGGGAACGTTCATGTCGGTCATTTGAAAAGTGTTTACAGGTGCGTGTACGTAACATCTTTCGCAACGTTTTTCTCAAACACAAAGAATAGCAAGTTGGCACGTTCTCAAAAACTTCATACATACAGTATGCAAACGATGAAGACAACAAAGGCCAAAGGAATAGTGCGAACCTAGGGGACAATGTATCGATAGCTGTCAACACGCATAGGAACGATATCAATATTTCAATAGCCAAACTTGTTTAGCTTTTACTTGCTAAAAAACGAACGTCGTGAAATCCCTTCAGGCTATACGCGTTACTTGTAGGAAAAACATTGTATACATTGTTTATGGAAGAATAACTTTACTTTTCTTAGAAATTGTGCAATTATGAAACGGAAGAAAAAGGCTAATTAAAACGCGTTCAAATTGCTTACGAAAAACAAAGCCATAATTAAAGCGATCTGTTCGTACAATTTTTTGTCTCAAAAAAGGTGCTGTGCTGAGTTCGAATGTTGCATATCTAGAAAATACCGCATTGACGTCGATAATTCTCAAGGTCATTTCCCTCGTGTCGTAAGCGGGTCTTAGGGACTTTAAAAGACAGATGTATATCGGTACGGTCCCGTCGTTAGCGTACATATTTCATACCGATCATAATTCATAGAAGACAATCGAAAAAAGTAAGTTAATTGCACGTCGTCCCAGGGTTGGGTTCTACACGACATTTAATTAACCTAATTTTCTGTAACGACATGGCTCAGCTGCAAAAACAGCGAATTTCGCATATCAATGAGAGCTTGTTGACGTCGACGTGCCAACTTGGTTGTTGTAGGCATTGAGATTCAGTAGGAGTCTTTTACCAGGGAACGGCGAGGTCGTCCACGGGAAGTTCATCTCTCAATCCCGTTTTCTCCACCTTGTTACTAAGCCAGAACAGTCTTGATGTTGCAATCGACTATGCAGATTACAAGAGAGGACGGTATAGCGATGTTTTAGCCCCCGACTTCCTGAGTTGCGCATGCGCGTTAAACTGTTCAACATCCCTTCAGTGCAGGGCTTTAGCCACATTCTGGGCACGTGATAAAGGAGTTGTAGCTCACCTTACCCCACACGGATACCAAGTCTTTTGCTAGAGCAGTTAACCAGAAATCGTCAACTCAGCATCGTACCACTACACGGTTTTACAAAGAGCCAAAAAACCCTTCTTCAGACAGCTGATTCGTTTTTGCTGATTCAGTTGCGCCTTGGCGGAATACAAGCTTATCGTGAAGTAGTTCCTTGGCACTTTTTGTGACTATCATTTGGTGTCAAGTTTCCGCTTCAGATAACCGACAACCGTTATACTATAAGAAAGCTTTTCTTCCTTTCGACGTCGTTAGTTGTGATCATCCCACTGCCAATGAACCTTTTGGCAAGTTCTTGTGCGTTAACCATGCGGAATAATGATAGTGAATGTGAAATGTTGCCTGAATCACCGCAGTGCAATCTGGAATGGTATATAACTTTTCCCTTAAGACTTCCCTAGCTCGGTGACGTCACCTAGCTTCATAACGTGTATGAAGCTAAATGATGTTCTTAATTAGCAGAGTGAAAATTAGGATAATTTGCCATGCGTTCCTGACATTTGACACGTAAACCAGTTGCCTTTTTAGCAAATTGAGTGCAATCAAACCTGAATATCGCTCTAAAAAGTCCAGTTAGTGACGTCACCTAGCTCAAAATTCACTGACCTTAGGAAGTAGTTGACCTTGTACCCATTTTCTACACTCTTGGGTACTCGGTCAAAGAAAAAACAGAAAACAACTCTTTGGCAAGTTGACACTGAAACCCTGCTTTGCCTTCTGGTTCTTTCATATTCTGGGTTTTTCACCGTTGTCTGATGCCTAACAGTGACTAATTTAATGGTATAATTTCATACTTGCTCGATGGTAAAATATTGAGTTATTTCGATGGTAAGAGTCTTTCATTCGTGACGCTAGTAAGGTAATTTTTCATTGTTGGCCAACAGTGAAAAACGATTAATTTCGTTGTTTGATAGACGGTCACTGTCTTTTCCTTGTCGAGCTCGCTAATAAGATCGTTTTTTCGTTGTTGTTCTTTTTTCACGCAGGGGTTCGTGTATGCGGAAAACCATGTCATTTGACAACTCAGTCACGGAATTCTCGCAGCAAAGCGTCGTTTTCGCAATGGAACGTTTCGTGAAAGCCGTGTCCAACATGGACGATACCGTGATGGTCCCTTGCAAACTTTTGGACGTGCCGGTGGGGAGCGACCCGGATTTGGATACCACTTTACCCGCCCGCAGCCGCGGCGTGATCCGATCCATGCAGGCGGCCGACCTACACAGTCTCTTTTCTATGCTCAACTCTGTGAAAAGCGAACTCATTTGGGGTCCCAAAGTCGCCTTACCGATCGAGAAACCTCTATCTAGCGCCTATTACCTCACCAGCAACAACAACAAGAATAGCATCACCAACAATGGTATCGGCCTGACCTCCGCGTCCTCGCCGCAGCAGTCCTACACCGGCCCCGCCATCACCAACATGAGCATGACGTCATCTGCCAACATTCGGCGGCCCAGTGTCAACTCGATGAATTCTACCACCTCTAGTAACACCACTTCTGGCGCCTCCTCGGCCGCCTCTTCCAGTACCAGCACGACGTACAGCGACTCGGAATCCGAGTCTGGAATTGAGCAAGACCCGTGTTCATCCGAAGACTCGAGCGCGGAAGTCGGCGACCGCGAAGCAGATGGCGAAGAAAGCGTCCAGCGAGTCGCGAATCAGTTCCGGCGCCATCTCCTTGGTCTGCACCAGTGTTTGGAGCAATTAGCCGATGCTGCCAATTATCTCACGCACCGATACCAAGTGGAAATCGGGAGCTCGGATTGATTTCATTAATTTAAAAAAAGGAAAACATTCAAAGCGTAAAAAAAAGATGATTTAAATAAAAGAATATGGATGACCACTTATAAGATAAGAAAAATAATTTCCGGATAATTATTATTGATGCTAATGTTTAAGTTGGTCCCTTTAGCAGGAGAATTTTCACGTTTGTAATATTTTGGCGATGGTTTTTTGCTAAGAGAAAAAATGGAACTGTGCAATTGCCGTTTGAAAAATTAGCCCCTCCCCCAAATAAGCCAGATTGAATTCCAAAATTTGTGAATTTTGTTTTCACTCGTTTTGCATTTTCGCGCTTTCCAGCATTACTACTACCCGTTCTCTGATTTTTTTTATGTTAAAAAAACTGCCTTGGCGAGGCCGAAATGTCAATCTCCTCGAAAAACATTGTTCCAATGAACT
The DNA here is from genome assembly GCA_022832285.1 of Lepidurus apus apus. Lineage (NCBI taxonomy): Eukaryota > Metazoa > Arthropoda > Branchiopoda > Notostraca > Triopsidae > Lepidurus > Lepidurus apus. Next base: position 20,973 of record JAGJRO010000143.1, on the reverse strand, counting down.
GAAAAATAACCTAAATTTCCCGACGTCCAATTGTAGAAAAATGCCACAAGTTTTAAGTCATCGCATACCAAATGCTCAACCCCTCCAAGATGATTCACCCTTGTACACTATATGTGGCACGTCATTTAATTTAGCTTCTAATATTTTGCAAAAAAAATGTTTTGGGGAATCAGATTCTATTGCAAATGGATTATGGTTGCGCACATTGTCTAGGGGGGAAGAAAAGAAAAACCGGAAGGTTTTTCCTGTCGGTGGAATCTGTCCTCCCCTTTTTCCAAATGTTTTAAATTACACGCTTTCCCGCACACAGTAATGGAAAGCTGCAACAAAAAGTGAAGGTGTGCGTTGTATGGAAATGAATGGAAATGATTACAGTATGCATGGCAATATTGACTTTAAAACGTGAAAAAAAAATTATATGTTCAAAACAAAAAATGGCCGCTATTTTTTTATTTCTCGTTTCATCGGGTCATTTTTACGAACGAAGAATTCTAAGAAAAGAATTAGCATGAATGAAAAAAATCCTTTACGACCTTCTATGTGTATTGTTAAAGCGCGCTTGTAAGCCAAACTGCCTTACTCCGTCCTTGGAATAAAAGATATTTGGAAAAGACCGTTGCTGTGTCTTCTTGTGCCAAGAATCCGAACCTTACGCAGTTTTACAGATTTGAATGTACTAAACCATAGTTCTTTTCATTTTAGACGTGTTAAAGGACTATTAGAAGCCGGTACGAGTTAGAGTGCGTTCCCGAAGACCTTTTCGGAACAGGAAACGCTATCCCAAGGTATCCATGAGCTCATCTTTCAGTTACTTTAGAAGAAAAACCTTGAACCGTTCAATGGCCACTCACTCTCCCGGGGGAATTCGAAATAAAACTGTACGCTAATGGATTGTGACAAGAGAGCATCTTCTTCCGGGTGTGTCGTAACATATTTGCTATTCATATTGTGTAACCAAGGCTCATCCACGACGGAAATACTTATCATAATGACAAGTTGTACTTAACAACGCAAGTGTGTACTGTGTACGTTGTATAAGCTTGCACGTCCTTGGCAGAGAAAAGGTGTTTCCAAGACACGAAAACCTGTCTGCAAACACTTGATAACTTTGAAATGGTTCCCCACTTTCATCCAATTTATTTTCTCCTTAAATTCAAAGGAGAAACGAGACGTCCTCTTACCGAAAAGCTCCCTTTTTTCTTTTAAATAAGCCTTCATTGCGTTCCCGACGTGTATAAGGAAACAAACTGTCTCGTATGTCCCCTTCTATTCATACCAAAAAAAGTTACCACCTGTGTGACGGACAAGTGAAATCTCCTTCGAAATTGGGCCATATAGGCTTACGCTTTGGAACGGACAACACTTTCGCTGACCTTTACAAGAGCGAAAGTGCCCACGAAACCAGTATGCACAGTCCAAAGGATCTTCTTATGTCAAAAAAATGACAATGGGCAACAACAACCCAAGAGCTGAAACAGAAAGTGAAACTTATTCAGACCGTCAGAGTGAATGTCTCGGTCCACGAAGCAAGTGCATTATGTTCCTTTCCAGAAATAGTTGATAAGTTGGCCTAAACAAAAGTAGGTCTTTCAGATACTTCGGAGCTTTTGTTCGTTATCAGGAAATGGATTTGAATAGGAATCTGTCCCATTCTTCTAATTTCAATGAAAAATTAAATTGAATTAAATAATCCTCAAGTAAAGGGGCTTTTCACGTGCTCATCTTCCCACCTCTGGAAGGGGGGGGGGGAGCACGACAAGCCGAAGAAGAGAAATCGAGGTTAGAAGACCGAATAGCAAAAGTTTTCATCACCAAAAAGTTAGGCCACCAGACAACTATGCGGTCATAATTATGCGTCTAAAAGATGCAAGGCACTACTACCCAAAAGCCCGTGTATCTCTTGATATATTGTTAGCCTACTTGGCAAGTTGCCTAGTAGGACTGGTGGGAAAATTCTGGTAAGAACGGTTTTGAACCAACCCAACCACACAAATAATAATGTATACTCCACCCCATTTATTTACCAGGTATATAATGACATGTCATCCTAATTAGTCTATTGTACTTTATACAGTACAGCTCGGCTTTGGGGGGATTCTTTACCTGTTATAACCTCCCCAAAGGTTCAAAGTCGTGAGATATCTTTCAAATATTGCTTTTCCTGCTCGACCGAGAGTCCGAAGCAATCCTGAGCAATCCAGAAATTCTTCACGGGAAACAAATTCCAAAGAATCATTTTTTAAAAATTTGTAATTAGAATGCTCGTCGTTTGTTTTTAACATGAGGACTCAATAACTCCCTGGGAAATGGGCGTGTCGTTGGTGATTTTTTCCATGTGGTCAACACAGAATCAATGTTGGTGCAGTGGCACGTGGCCAGTTCAGGGTCGCGACAGATTGTCTGCAACATCAGCCTATTTTTTTTGTTCGTGATATCGACCCATAAGATAAATGAAACAGATACACCAGAAGAGCAATTTGTCGCTATTGTCCAGGAATCTGAATTGTCGTTTTTATTACGGCCCACTGACCTTTCTATGCTAGGTTGCAAAGGACACGAAAGTCATTGCTTATACCCAAAATGATGTTTCTTCGCAAGGCCTACCTGGTGTCTGTCACGTGATCAATGCTGCTAGACAGCCAGAACTTGGCACGTGACGTATGGGTGTTTTCAGCGAGAAAACACGAGCTAGGGGACATGTTTTTGCTACCAACCCTGGCCCTGTTTGATAGTTTCTGCGTCGTTTCCCTGTCAATGCGTTAATTTTTTAAAAAAAGAGACAAAATGCCACGTAGACAAAGTTTGCTGCAAAGTCCGCGTAGGAAAATTTACTTTGTTAAACTCTGGTAAGTTACAGAAAGCTTGTCGTAGTGTTAATTCGGCGGCCGATAAAAAAAATGCCGAAGAGATAAGGCTGACTACGTCCTTCCAATTAAATTTAAGGTTACAATTTCTAAAAAAAAATATGATGGCAGAACTTCCCTATAGCTACGCTACTTTTTTATCAAATCTTTTTAGATAAAATTGTGAAGGGTCTTATCTGTAACAACCCTATGATCCTTGTCTTAACTGCTTCCTTATTCAGAAGTCAAGATTTCCGCCAACAATGGAATAATTTCTTCATTCCCAAAAGAATGTTGAGAAAACTTTAGATCCTCTACCCCCATCCCCATCCCATTTTTTTTCATTATCGAGCAACGATATTTCATTCCTAGAGCCATCTGGTGATGGGAAGGCTAAGCAATTGCATAAATAAGCACTTGTGAACACGTTATGCATTGCACGTGAAGTTCCGTTCAAAAACGATCGAAAGAAAATGGGTTCAACACACATGCATTTGATGCACTTAAACGTAAGCTAAATAAGTGCGTGGCTGCATTACTAACTAAGTTTATTGGTGAATCTGAATGTAAATCGTCTAACCTCATTTCCAAAAGAATTCATCTTGGGCCCAACATTTGCATACGGGTTTTCTACGCATTTAGATGTCGATAGAAGTATTGCCGCCCCCGGCAGATTTGTTTGATGCATTCGTACATCTTTTTACCCCTGAAGCGACGAGATTCTTGGCAGAATTAATCCAAGAGTTCGAACCACATGTGAAACAGGTAAGATATTATTTAATTATCTCCCTTTTTTTCGTTATTAGCCATAATTTTACTGGGTGCTGACTCGCTCTAGCTGCACATTATTCGACGAACTCGGAAACTTTACTTCGACCAAAACCCCGATCATTTGCCGTCTTTCCCAGCTCGTGGTGAAGAAGTCGCCAGAGATGATTGGAGCATCGCACCGTTGCCTAAAAGACTTCACAATCGTCACTTAGATCTGGGAGACGTTGCTCCTTGTCTGCAGTCTGATTTCGTTGCAGCTCTAAACGCCTCTGCCCAAGGCATTCAAGTTAATTTTCTTTTCTTACGATTCGTTTAGTTAACTTTAATTTATAATGTTATTATTTTGACCATTCTCTAGGTCGATTTTGACGATGGCAACTGTCCCAATTGGCGCAATCAAATTGCGGGACATTACAACATTTACCAGGCAGTTCGTAGTCAATTTCCTGGAGCGAAACCCATCCAAGAAGCTCCAGTGTTAATGTTACGTCCTCGTGCTTGGAATATGACTGAATTAAACTTGATGGCAAGTCAATAAAACAATACTTAAGGATTTAAATTTAATTCTTTATACTTTCTTAAGAAGAAAATAAAGAGGGATTTAATTTTGTATACTTTATTTTTCTTAGGTTAACGGAAAAGCAGTACCGGGAGCCTTATTTGATTTTGGTTTGTTAATGTGGCATAACGCTCAAATATTGCTTTCAAAGGAAGCTGGACCGTTTTTCTACTTATCAAAGGTGGAAGGTGCGAACGAAGCGAAACTATGGAATGAAATCTTTATCTGGACTCAATGCAAACTCAACATTCCTTTAGGTATCATTCCATTCCCCTTTTCTAGCAGCCGGAATAGCAGCGCGAAATCTAATGAAATTCTGTTTGTTTTTGTGTTTAGGCAGTATCAAAACGTGTGTTTTGATAGAAAATGTGTTGGCAGCTTTTGAAATGGAAGAGATTTTGTACAATTTGCGTGAACATTGCATGGGGCTCAATTGCGGAATTTGGGATTACGCAGCTTCGTTTATCAGCAAATTCGGTAGACCTTCTAAAACTGGATTGACTTAACTAATGATTTTACATATTTTTCTTTGACAACAATTTTATATAACCGGAAACTAACCTACGGATGATCGCCGTGGGTACATTGTATATAACTGTCCGGTAATAAGTCCCCATATTCTTACATATTCGCTATTCTTTCTGGAATTTTTAGCTTGTTTTTTTTTTAAGGTGTAAACTAATAAACTGTCTCCATGTATAGATTCAAAAAAGATTTTGCGCTGCCAGATCGCAACAAATACGTCACAATGGAATCCCATTTCCTCCAGAGTTACATGATTCTCCTGATTCAAATTTGCCATCGTCGCAAAGCGTATGCCACTGGAGGAATGGCTGCTTTATTGCTTCCCCAAACCGGAAACGAGTGAGTCACTAAATCCATTTTCCTTCTAATGTAACCTCCTAATCATATAAAAAAACTTTACTAGACGTCAGAAAGTTTTGGACAGAGTTTTATCCGGAAAACTAAAAGAAATCCAAGCAGGAGTCGACGGATTTATGGTGTTTGATCGACAATTGGTCCCTTATATCCATACAGTACTATTTTTTTATTATTCATTTTTAAACACAGTAAGCCACTCGACTCCGGTCGCGGGGTTTAGTTTTCGTTTTAGTTAGGAAATCTAACATATAATTTGATTAGTTATGGGATCAACACGCTCCTGGAGTGAATCAACTACACGTGCAGCATCTTGGAGTGGAGATCCAAGCGAACGATTTGTTGCATACGCCCCCAGGCGGTGTGACTATGGCAGGCTTAACGCATAACGTTGCCGTAGGGATTTTGTTCATCAACGCATGGTTGAGAGGCTACGGTACGTTCGTTTACCAAGGTGCCGTTGAAGATTCAGCCACGGCTGAGATTTCGCGTTCTCAAGTGTGGCAGTGGATTCGACAGCAGGTTAGCACAACTTTCAATCTAACTTAAATTCCGAGAGTTCTGGAGTCTAATATATAAAATATGGGTTAATTGCTATGGTTTTACTTTTAGGTGCGATTAGAAGAGACGGGAATGTTGGTAACGAGACATATAGTCATGGCCCTATCTCGTGACATCATCTCCAAAGAATCAAGAAAAGTGAATGCTGCTCAACGAAAAGGTTTGTGGCGGGCTGGTAAGATTTTCTTGGATCTTGTAAGTGAGCGCGATTTCCCCGAGTTCATAACGACGTACCTGACCGCACGTACCAATGCGTACGAACCTTTTTCAAGGGCGTACCTGGAGGATGCTGCTGGTCAAGCTAAGCTTTGACGTGGCGATTCTATGCCAAATGCCGTCCATGTAGAAAGTGCAAATTTTCGTAGATTTTATATTTAACATTTAATGGGACCAGACCAGGGTTTATAATCTATATTTACCAATTACCTAACGCTAACTGAGTTGGATAGAGAGGGACTTAAGGATGTAATACAAAGATTACAGTTAGAAACGGTTCAAAATAGGGGTAGGGAAAAAAGCGTGAAACAAGCATGAGCTACATATAAAAGGGAGAGGAGCGTTCTCGCTTACCACTGGCTGCACTCCTCGAGTCACGTACGCGACGCGGCTTTCCAAAGATGGAGGGGGGAGAACCCAGGCGAAGGGAAAAGGGCCTTCTTGAGAAAAACGGACGTTTTTAGGCACTAACGTTTTGAGCAAGCTTGTTGGCGTTTGAAAGTTTAGGATGGAGGAGGAAATTTATTTCACAATAGTTTTATATTTTTTCGTCTTTGAGCTACAGAATTAACAATGCTAATGGCGTCCGAATGCGCACGTATTTGAATTAGCTGGCCCGCGATTGAAAACACGTTTTTGTCGATTAATGGGGTAAAAGTTTTCCGAAAATGCTGTGAATAGAGTATGCGTACGAATTCGCAGACACTTTCAAATTTTGGTTATTACTATCAATTTTTAAGTTGCAGAATATTCGCTTAACCACCCGTAAAAAAAGCCCGGAGGCCAATTTCGAGTTCACTTTATCTGCGAATTTCTTCGTACTAATTCAGCATTTTTATTTGCGTGAAACACTAGACTTAATTTCGTAAAATTTTTCTTTCCTAATCATCATTCTAGTTAACTAGGTTAGCTTCGCTTCACTACATTTCCGCAGCACTTCAAGATGGAAGCAACAAGTAGGCCTACACCAGGAATAGCACGACAAACGCACGGTAAATCGCATGAACCACCCAATATTACACATACCGTATGGCTTCCCGTAGACAGCGGAATGCTTTAGCGAATTACGAGCGTGCATTTTGTGGCAACCGGAGCTAGTCTGGATGGCGTAGATATAGGGACGGTTAAGCGGTGTTATTGTACTGATCTAGATGTGAAAAACAAGACCGCCTCATTGAAAAAAACGGGGTTAAGCAACAAACGGCATAGGGTACCAAAGCAGTGAAATGCGCGGAGGCGTTGCCGGTGTCTTCTCTACCCGCCCCTGGTTCATCTGTTGCGACCCAAGTTCGATATCTGCCCGAGTTCGAGCTCGGGTAGCCCAAGTTCGGACTTGGGTAGACACTGAACTTGGGACGCGAGGCATCTGCCCCATGATGACGCCTGTTCGGAGGATCGAACCTACCAAAAGCTTGCCCATCTGACCGCTAACCGGTCTGTGGCGTACTGTGGGTATGACGAGAGCACGAGAGCAGTTTCTGTCTGGGAACGTGAACTAATGAATATTGAATTTAACTGACATTAATATCCTCCAAGTTAACGTCATGTTGACGTTTCTTCTATTTAGTGTAGTTCCCAGTTACAGCATTTTTACAGCATGTTATTTTTTTCCAGGGATTAGGTTAGGTTAGGTTTTGTTAGGCTAGGCTAGGTTAGGTTAGGTTAGGAGACTCGCTCCGAAAAGGCATCAAAAGGAGCACCTAAATGCCCGAAGCAGACAACTTGTGGATGTCATCCGAAAAGGCGTCAAAACACGCACCCTAATCCTAATACTCCTGCAAATTCTAAGCTTCATATTCGCTTTCTTTACCAGAAGGTGGCACTACATGTTGGGGTAAATGGGGGAAAATTTCCTCCGAATAGGCGTCATTTAGCCTCTTGTGAACTTCAGTGTTGCAACTCGCAACACATCCAAACAACTGGATCAGTGTCAACAAAGTCAAAAGTTACTGAAATTGTAAGAGGGTTTGCGAATAAAGGGAAATGAGAGTAAGAAAACCTTCCTAGAAGAAAAAGAATTACCAACTCGTCGCTTCACGCTTGAAGTCGCAGTTCATTCCAAAAAAGTCAGCGTCATAAGTGACGCTTTCTAGTATCTATACTATCTATAGCAAGAATGATGTCAGCCCAAACGCAAGAATGAAGAAATATACGTGTATTTTTGCGTTAACGATATGGGTACTGTTGCTCGTTTTAGGTAAGCATTTCACTTCCTCTTCGCTTGGCCCATACAAATACTACAAAATCCATCTGCCCACTACATCCATCAGTTGTCCTGTACCTATATACATATACCTAGCTATATCTTCCGTATCCGAAAAGTTTATAAATTATTGTCATTGCAGGGTATTGCTGGTACTTAGAGCTCGAGATGCCTCGAGTCAAGAACATTGGAGATATCAATTCCAAACCATTAACTTTTGTGATAAACGCCGAAAGTCCACATAAAAACTATTCTGTTACTTTCAATTCATTGGTGGCTGTTAAGCAGCCGTTCCAGGATCTCTGCAACTTTCCCGATACTACACAAGCAGAAGAAGAAGGTATATTATGTAATAAAACGCTTGAATAATATCAACGAATCAAATTTATTTAGGTAAACCCATTAAGAACGCAAAGCTCAGAGGCCTGGTTATTGTTATACGGCATGGAGATAGAGGACCTCTATCGTCCATCCGAAATTTGGAGGCAATTAAGTGTACTTACAGCTCTACTTTAATAAGTGAGTATTCTCGTTTCATGCGGCATTTTTCCAGCTCTAAAGAGTACTCTGAGGTTGCTGGTTCCTTAGCAAATTTCGCAGTTCTACCCAACAGGTAAGTCAAAACGGGATTCCGGATGTATTGCCTGTATAGTTTCTAACTTTGATCAGTGTATTTTAATTATAGGAAAAAATGCGACATTGGTCAACTTACTTACCAGGGATTGGCTCAGTTATTGCATCTGGGACAAACTCTACATCTTGCGTACAAAGAATTCCTAGAAAGCATTCCAGCGACATCAACCACGTTGGTATCGACACCCTATGCACGCACACTGCAATCTCTATGGGCGTTAGTGTATTCTTTTTGGGACGCTAATTCGGCTTATATTAAGCAATTGAAGGTGCGAAGTGGTTCAAACGTCCAATTTTGCGGACATTTCTGTAACTGCTTGCGAGCTGAGAGTCTCGAGAAGCAATTCAAGCAAGAGTGGTACAGTTATACCCATCTGAATAAGTCAGTATTAAGAAAGCTTGCTGAAATTGGACAGGTTGCCCTGCCAGGCCGACCAGCTTCTGATCAGTGCAATGCCCATGTTCTCAAAGACGTCATGCTAACTTATGTTTGCCATTCCTCCCCCTTTCCATGTGATCAGCACTCTTGTGTTACGCAAGCGCACCTTCAGGCACTAGCCAATTACTTTGAAGCCGAGAGATTGTTTTATTTAAGAAATACTGCTTTGCAATCTGCTTCGTATTTAAGAGGCTATGGATTCTTACGAACCATGGTATCACATGTCACCGATATGGTAACCAACAAAGGTGCCAGGGTGATAATTTATTCTGCTCACGATAAAACCTTGTTTACGCTTTTGCATGCTTTAGGTCTTTCGGATGGTTCTTTGCCCAAGTATGCATCTAGATTTGTCTTGGAATTATGGGAAGGCGAGTCTTTTTCGCAGAAATACTTTGTACGTTTCGTGTTCAACGGGGAGAATGTAAGTCATCGTTTCTGTCAGTCTAAATTTGACCCTGATGTGATGTGTGAACTTGAAGTATTCCAACAATATGTCGATACTCTGTTAATGGAAAAGTTTAATGCACAAAGTTTTAAAGAAGGTTGCGCATTGTAGATTATTGCCAGACTAATTCGTCGGAATGATGATTGTGCTTAACTTTCTAGTCTGTTGGGGATTTTCCTTTTGTATACTTGATCAGGTCTATCCAACACTGGCGGTCCCAGGGCCGGACCCTGCCCCCGACCACTTCGACAAAAGTGTTTGTAAATTTACACTGTCAAATGTATTAGGTCTATACTTTCGCCAGAAGTGTAGCGAAGGAATAGAATAACTTTGTGTAATTTCAGAAAACTTGAAAAGTCGAAAGCTATTACATGTATTCTATCAAAAGCATATGATGTTAACGGACAAAAGTTAACGGACTTCGTACGGCCCCCGGGTTGATGCTTGTGTGGTTTCGTGGCCAGAAGTTGGACAGCCCTGTACAAGATGGTTGGATACTTTCTAGTTTTTCGGAATATTAGGATTATTTCTATGTTTTTGTTTGAATAAAGGGAGGGCAATATGCCTATTTCGGAAGCTATCAGAATGCTGCGGTTCTTCAGGGCGGCAATATTTCGCAAGGTTCTAGGGTTACATTTTAGGGTGCAATGTTCGGCTGCATTTGGACGCTTGCAATCATGTTAGGAAACATTTTTTAGCGCTTGCAAGTATTCTTTATAAAGTTCATGTTTCAAAATGAGTCGTGAAGCAATTAAGAAATGAAACGAAGTGCGAGACAATAATTTTTTCGCATTCATTATGTCGAAATGTTGGTTTCGCGTTTCTACCGTTTCGTGTTTAGCTCTTTGGATGTTAATCTACACCGTCGTTCAATTTTTAGTAGCTCCTCCACTTTTCCTTTCCGCGTTCGCGGTGCTGCGGAGTTTGTTTACGATAACTGTTGCGAAGTTTAATTCATGCAATTTACAAACCAGTGTTATGATCTGAATAGTGGACTAATTCATTTACCCTGTTACCCGTACATAGGCCGTTAAATGGCCCCTTTGCCCCTACCCTTGGAATCACACGGCCCAAGTTCTTCAACAGCCATGGCTTCGGTTGGGGGTGGAAACGGTCCAACCATCTCGTTAGCAATGTTGATGGATTTCATTATCCAGCGCACTTATCATGAATTAACAGTGCTTGCTGAACTCTTACCTCGAAAAACAGATATGGAACGCAAAATTGAAATATTTCAGTTTGCTGCCAGGACGCGACAACTTTTCATTCGACTCTTAGCTTTGGTTAAATGGGCCAACAGTGTGTCCAAAGTTGAAAAGTCTTCTGTATACTATTACCTTCACAATTTCATTCATTTACTAACTGTTTTTGTTTTCTTTAGACTATCATGGCATTCTTGGATAAGCAATCAATGGTCTTTGTGGAAACCGCAGATGCTTTATCTCGAATGGCAAGAGAAACTTTGGTTCATGCCAGACTCCCAAATTTCCATCTGCCAGCTGCCATAGAAGTTCTCACCACCGGTAGTTACTCCAGGCTGCCTCTTTGCATCCGAGTAAGGCCCGTAAAACTCACTTGTAAACCGTTTTTAGGAAACATTAACTTTCTCCCAGGAAAAAATCATTCCTCCTGACCCAATTACTCCAGCTGAAAAACGAAGTACTCTATTGCGTCTTAACCAAGTTATAGAGCATCGTTTGGTCACTAACCCCCTCCCGTTGTTAATGAGAAACTTGAGAATTGAAAATGGAAGAGTCAAGTTCATTGTCGAGCACGAATTCGAAGTTTCTTTGACTGTTATGGGAGATGATCCCAACATCCCTTGGCGTTTGCTCGAAATAGACTTCTTAGTTGAAGACAAGGAAACTGGAGGTAAGAAGAAAAGTAGTTTAAATAAATTAAGTATTGTTATGTATCCAATTCGCTTTTAGTAATCGCTTCTTTGCTCTATTTTTAGATGGCAAAGCATTGGTTCATTCCTTACAAATCCATTACATTCATCAATTAGTACAAACTCGTCTCATTGATCACCCTCAACCCTTGGCGGAGTTGTATACAGTCTTGCATAATTTCTGCCAATCTCTTCAGTTGGAGGTAGAAATCGATTCTTTAGTTATCGTCACACAATCTTTAGTCAGCTTCTTTACTTACCTTATTGGTTTTCCGTAGGTATTGCACTCTCAAACGATGCGATTATGCCAAGATCGTTTAGGAGACATGGTACGGGTGGAAGAATACGTTCCTGCGAAGCATCTAACTGTCTCTTATTGGAGAGAATTGGCCAGTCGCGAGCTCAAATCCGATTTAGGCTATCGATTAACAGTCCATGTTGACGCTCATGACCCTAGTCGCCTTCTTATGGTGGCCCACCATCCCCCACTAGCCTCTAAAGTAACGTTCCCTTTTTTGTGCTCTTCTTTTATTCACTTATTTTGGTTTCGCAGGACTCGGAACAAGCAGAAAAGGCAATTCGCTCCGATCAGCTGTCGATGGAGAAGCTGCTCATCCATACGGTCCACATGCGATCCAAAACGAAATTGACTGAGCTCAAACAAGAGCTGCAAGCTAAATTAGGCAGCGATATTGAATGTAAAATCTATACTTTTTCCTAAAACTTGTATTTTTTGTGTTTAAATGTTTGATTCGCTAAGGCTTGGTCCAAGGATCACCTGCTGTGCTCCACGTCCCTATTTTGCAGCCTTGTCTACGTTCAGAGCAGCTTCTCATTACGGTAGACAGTCATACTGGCCACTTGCAAGCTCATTTGCCCCAAGATGATCCTCCAGCCAACTTGATGCATGATCTCAACCAAGCGTTGAACAACAATCGCGCGCAGTTCGATTCTTTTGTCTCGGAATTGCGCTTCTGGATTGTCCAAAAACGCTGCGAGAAAACCCTGCAACATTTGCCCGTTTCGTTGTACGATAAACTGCCATTGCTGATGAGCGCTGATCATAGGTTGGCCAAGCTGGAGAAACATCGGCTTATGCTTCGACTCTACAAACATCCCAACACTGTTGTCGTAAGTCTTCAAACCTAAAAATATATTTTGCACATTTTTAAATTTCAAAAACAATTGAAATGTGTTTCTCTCCAGGTTGTCGAGTTTAAGGACAAACCTGATTCTCCTTGCGAAGTGCAGTTCGTCTATCACCTCATTACAGTACGTCCGTGTTCCATCGAAGATGATCCCCAAGATGAAGCGCCACAATCAGATCTCCCAAAGATGTACTTGCGAGTCTTAAATATTATCGACTTGGACTCCTTTCTGCTCACGCATGGTCCCTTCACATCCATTGATGGTAACGTCTCTTAAAAACCCTTGATTTTACAAAAAATAGAAAGTTTTACTTTGTTTTTCAGGGCATGATGTGTCCGAGAAGATTCTAGGCAAACGAAAAGCCGCAACTGTGGGCAAAACGGAGGCTCTCGTGAAGAAAAGTCGGTGTCCTTCTTATATCTTCCCGGATTTGGCACATATGGTGGCTTTGTGTGATGAGCGCATCTCTTTTGCTGCTTTGGCAACCGAAGTAATTAAATCGTACTAAAATTTTTATTCTTTTCATACTTAATTTCTATTTTAGCTGACCGAGAAGGAAATTCTGCACCAAGGGTTGTGCGTTGAAGCCCCAGGAACGAATTTAGCACTCAAGATCATGCAAATGCCGAACGTGGAAGGGATTGAACGCTCAGCCATGGTGCATTTACAGAAAACCTTGCTCTCGCTCACCTTCCGCATGCATTGCAAAGGAGCACGAGCTTGGATTGCTGAATTACTCTTTTATGGCACCCCTGTGCCCACGGTTGCCCCTACAGAGCAAAGTAAACCTTCTTTTCTTAGCTAAAATCTGGATACTTACTGCCAAAAATTACTAGGTAAACGTTTCCCCGTGTATTTGACGTATGAAATGAACAACGCAAGTGAAATGTCGCGCACAGTTGAAGCGTTAGTTCAAGATTGGTCCCAGATTGCTCACCTATTTGCTATTGTATCGGATTTCGCCGACTATTTCAAACAAGGTAACATTATCAAACTTGTTAAGTGATCCTTAAGACAAAGTTCTGTTAATTTTCCAGAGAGGATTGGTCTGTCCAGTATGGTTACGCTCAAATCCTATAATTATCGTCGATTAGTACTGGCTTATGGTCCTGGTGGTATTGCTACTGCCACGGTTGCCTGGAAAGCTTCAGAAAAGAGATTTTCTATCCAGTTTGGTACCTTTTATCATTAACGTTTAGAATATAAAGTAATACGGATATTGTTAGGTTCCACTACTCAGCAAAGGAATCCTCACTGTTTGCTAAAAGAGCAGCTGGAACTGTTCCTGAACCAACGCAAGAACCTGAGCTATTTCGTTAGAGTTTTGCACGAAACGTATCTGCCCTTGACTTCCCTTTGCAAATTGTCGTACTTGCCTCAATTGGGCACTATTGCTGGGGTAAGTAATTCTTTTAACATGTTATGTCATAAAGGAATCTACATTTTATTCATTTTTAACTTCTAGCGTGTGATGCAGCCTGTATTGACCTTCACATTATTGCCCCAGTCGCCTTCCCATGTGCGTTTGGCGTACCAGAACATGTACTGTTTGGATATTCACATCAGAGGCGATGGTTTAGTGTCCATTCGGGACGGAGCTTACAGTCTGTTTGACAAGAGCAAAGTCATTGAGGAATTTTCGCCCACCCAGGGCTTAAAAGTAGCCTTCTTTTGTTAAAATAAGCCTTTTCTAAGGTGTAATTTTGTTTTTAATCACATTTTTTAGGCATTTTTGTCCAAATACGTCACAGAAACTTCGATTCTACGCCGGCGTTCGCAGTCTGAAGATGACCATCCGCCATCACCAGTTACTCTGGAGTCGAATACTGATGCGAGTAACATGGGCAATCAAGTGGGAAGCAGAGACGGTCGTTTCCACGCCCCAATGACTCCTCCTCCCATGAGCAGCAATCCAAACACTCCAGCCAGCGACTTAAACAGTCTTTCTCAAGTAACTTTGTGATTTTCTAATTCCTCAATCGGATTTAGAAGTTTTTCTTGTGTCTTAGACGAACCATTTTGGAACGAGTCCAGCAGCAGTCTCATTTCCGTTGCCTTCGCCACCTTCATTGTCTTCTGCCATTAATCCCTCGCCTTCGACCCTGCCTCACCCGTCTCCCAACCCTAACGCATTCTTGAACTCTCCGCTGAACCCTCTTCATGCCCCAAGTCCTGCCAATATGCTCCCTATACCTTCCCCGAACCCTAATTCGGTTGGAACTCCAGGCTCCGCCCAAACAATGCAACTGGGACACTCCCCAGCGTCGTCTTTCTTGCAGCACGTGGAAAGCAGTCCCTTTCCCAGCAGTTTAGCGTCACCAGCACCACCAGCTTGGCCTAATTCACCTTCTTTGCCACGTCCTTCACCGAGAGGAGCAACCACTCCCCATTCGATGGCTTCTTTCCCTCCACCGACCCATTCTGTAGCCAGAGTTTTGCCCCAACGCTCTTGGGCGGGTGCTATTCCTACATTATTAGCTCAACCTTCCTTTGACACTTTATGTACGCCTGCAACTTTGAGCATGGAAGAATCCGAGTCAACTGGAGGCAAGTTATCGCCCTTGGAACGATTCCTGGGATGCGTTTATATGAGGCGGCAGCTGCAACGTGTCATCCAAGAAGAAGATTTCGTAAGTTATAGCGTAATTTGCGTAGTAACCGGGAGTAAATCTCTCCTTTTTTTTTAAGTTGACAGCCTTGCCCTGCAGTGAGCCTGGGTCGATCCAGTTTCGTTGTGAAACGCTACAAGGACGAGTTTCGGTTAATTTACAGCATTTGCAGAGCTTGCATCTTAAGTTGACTCCCACTCCCGAATTTAAGGATCAGTGGGCTATGGAAGAGCTACAGGTGCGTTTGTAGTTCTAATAACGAATTCAGACTCTAAAATTAAAACTGGCACACAATTAACTCACAATTAGCTCACAACATTTTCTTTTGAAATTAAAATAATAATCGAAAAATAATTGCAGTATTCGTTTTAGGTCGTGGAGAAGTTTTATGAAACGCGAGTTATGGCTCCGCCCTATAAACCTTACGCAGTAGTAGCGTTTGGCAAGCTAATTAATGTACCTTTCCGCATTCTTCGCGATTTGGTGCAGATTATGCGCTTAGATCTGGTAAAACGGTTATAATCTACTCTTACTCCTTACTAGTGATTAATTTATGAATGTTTAGTTCCCAGCATTGATTCATCAGCAGAATTGGAAGTGGACCTTGAGCTTGTATTTAGTGGTTCCACCTTCAGCCAGTCCTATTGTTCCTATTGGCATGAATGCTGTCTTAACGGCGAAGAATAAAGTGCTGTTTTTCGTAAGTTTTTCTTTCGAGAAAGTAAAACTTGAAAATAGGAACTAAAGCTTTCATTGTAGTTGCATTTGAGACGGATTGGGATGAATCCAGAGGCTGAAGGAGCGTCTTTAGTGTTACCGTTGGTGTACGATATTGGCACGAATGTAACTCAGTTGGCTGAGCGTCGAGATACGTCTCAAACAGGGGGAATGGGTCCTCCTTCTCATGCCAACCCAGCTGTTCATGCGGCGTCGCAAATGCTCAAGCGTTACGCAGAGTATTTGGGCATGCAACCGAACGGAGAATGTTCCATTTTCCCTGCAGTACGCGAACTTTTAGCCAACCTCACCTTGCCGAATGAACAGCCCATGCAAATGCAGATGAATATGGGAAATATGGGGAACAATATGGGTGCTCAAGTCATGCCTCCAATGCCCATGCAAGTACGTATTCAGGAGTAATGTTTTTGTGCGTCAAGTAACGGATTCTGTGTTGTAGAACCAGGGAAATCCGATGATGGGAATGCAACAATCAGGCATGCAAATGCCTGTACAAATGCCCATGCAAAGTCCGTACGGAGGACAAGGAATGGGTCCTAATATGATGCAGTAGATTGTTTTTAAAGACACATTTGATGTTAAAGAGGAATAGCCGCAAATAAATTTGTCTAAACTGTATTTCAGATTTCTAACAGTTTTACTACAATGAGGTCGCTAGCACACTTAAGTTCCCTTACATATGGTCGTGGTTCGCGAACTTAAAGAGATTGAGAAATACGCCTCTTGTAACGTGAACTTTGCATATTTAATCAGCTTTAGTTCTTTTTGTTGATAAAGAGATTAAAGACGAATTGGCATCGCACCGTCGTCTGGTGCTTTCTTAGATTCCGCTAACTTTCTCGAGTTGTCTTCGCAACGGGTTCTCCAGTTTCAGAATCCGAAGATAAGAAATGCCATTTCGTGTGCATTATCGAGTTGTTTCCAAGTTCACCAGCGACATCTGGCGAAGTCCACAGGAACCGAAGGGTCAGCCAATTTCGTCCACAACCCATGGAAAGTCCCGTAAGCCCCACGCAGAGAATTTTGTAAGGACCGATTTCCACTTAGCTCATAAGAGCATAACAGCTGCACAAGCGAGGCACAAGGAAGAGAAAGGTGAACAATAGACTTTCAGGGGTTTCAGCTAACTTCCATAGCTTCATCGACAGAAAGGGGTTGGACTAAAGAAGGGGATTATGGTCTTCGTAATTAGTTTGGCCCCGCCTGTGGCTCGCAAATGACAACAGGTAGTCCCACGGAGGCATAGTATGATCATAAGCATAAGGCCTTATGCGCTCAGTGGGAATCGGCCCTAAGATCCATGGATGGATTCATGCATATGGTGGGCGACATCTAGTGGGGAACGGGGAAACTTATAGGGGGTTACACACAAGAATAGGCGGCAGTACAAAAGCACATTTTCACATCGCTTTCCCTATTGGAAAATTACGTCCCGTAGAAAAAAAAGCAAACTATTTAAACAACATTTGCTCAAAGGCTATTAATCGATCTTTGACCACTTCGGACTCCAACTTCATAATGGTCGTCAATCGTCCGACTTCGAGATCCAGCTCCAAATTCTGGTTCTTCAGGGCATCCAATTCCTTGGTCAGGGTTAGGTTGGTTTCCGACATCTTCTTCTGGGCTTCTAGGAGTTTAGCAGTTCGTTGGGGCGCACACATACAGGAAACACTACTAAGGTGTACGAGGGTATGGGGGGGGGGGGGCGCCAGAAACACGAATGCTTCCAACGGAGTACATTTGTGGAGGGTAACAAGAGGTTAATTGGGGAGGATAATAGGAGGATTCGTCGTAAAGCCATTCCTTATTTACCAAATCTTACAATTGTATGCTAAACTATATTTGTCATTATCTACTGGTGGGTCTGAATTAAAAATCTGAGTCGGGAAACCAGAACCAGTCCTCACTGATCAACAGTAAATCAACCAACATCAGCAATAGTAAATCTTAAATCTCCCGATTTCTACCGAAAATCACCCGACAATCTCCTGATAATTCCCAATTCACACCGATAATAAATGTGAAAGAAGACTGAAGTGCCCCTAAACTTATTCTGGAAGAACCAGAAACAATACCAGCTCACCAGACAACAATATTAATGGCACGCTCTACCATGCAGAAAAGATAGCTCCGCTCACCTTACGCGAATAAAAAGCAGGAAAACTAGACGGAACTCGGAAACCTTATTTAACTTGATAATGCGTGTAAAAATAATGAAGATTAAGTGGAATTCGTATCAAAATAGCTTTCTAGGCTCTTTTTTGTGCGTAATAAAAATATGAAAACTAAGCGGAAATTCCTCGATACGAATAAAAATAATGCGGAAAATAAAATAATAGAAATTAAGCGGTTCTTTCAACTTTTAATCTCTTTTATTGTGACTGTGATCGCTACTCTGACAGGATGTTCCAGAAACAATCACGATATTTATGCCCAATGGCATAGCACGTCACACAGCGGGGACGTCTCCGGGATGCAATCCAATCTTCCAGCGTCATGGGGGCGACCGGTACTTGTTCGGCCGGTAGGCGGGCTAAAACTTTTTCGATTTGCTTTTCTAATGTTTCGATCCGAGATTCCAAATTTATAGAACGTATCTGATCAATAGATGGCTGGGTGCGTCGAGGAGGGGCCACAACGGGTGGGCTCCCCGTAGGCGTCCTTCGTCTGACACAGGAAACATACGTGCAATTTGGATTTTGATGGTTCGAAAGGTCCATTTTTGCAAATAGGGTTTTAACTCGTGGAGGGTTGGAAGTGGTACACCCTCGTACACCTTAGTAGTGTTTCCTGTATGTGTGCGCCCCAACGACAAGGGTGGCTCGGAGGCCGAACAGGTTGGCGCGGAAGCAGACAAACAGCGCGGAGGCCAAAGAGTGTGGCGCGGTGGCCGAAGACGTTAGCATGGAGTCCGGGAACGGTGACACGGAGGCCGACGAGGGTGACGCGGAGGCTGACCAGGGTGGCTCTGAGGCTGACCAGGGCGACGCTGGCGCCAAATTAGGTTGCACTGAAGCCGACGAAGGTGGCGCGGAGGCCGGGAAAGCTGGCGTGCAAGCCGAACATGGTGGCTTGGAAGCCGACAAGGGTGGCGCGGAGGCCGACGAGAGTGGCGCGGAGGCCGACGAGAGTGGCGCGGAGGCCGGGAAAGCTGGCATGCAAGCCGAACATGGTGGCGCGGAGGCCGAACAGGATGACGTAGTGGATGCAGGAAATTGGGAATGTAAGGAATCCATACTAGCGGAAATGAGGATGTCGAGTTGACCGAATCGACTAAATAAAGTAGCTACTGCATAGTCATAGTTGTCTTCATTGAGAGGTATCCTTTCAGTAGCCTTTTTGGCGTCACCGATCAAATATGATCGTAAGTGCGTGAATTAGTCTACGTCGCTGAGATAGGGATGGTAATGGAACGTCGTTACGAAAGCGTCCCAAAAAAAGCGCCATTTAAAGATGTCACCGAAGAACGGGTCTATACTTAATTTGGGAACGGAAAAGGGCAAGGCCGAACCTTGGGAAAACGACGAATCTTGGGGAGACGATGAGTGGGGAAAGGACAAAATTGACGTATTTGACGGAGGCAAACCGGGTGGCGCGGAGGCCGGGAAAGCTGGCGTGCAAAACGAACATGGTAGCAAGGAAGCCGACAAGAGTGGCGCGGAGGCCGGGGAAGCTGGCGTGGAAGCCGAACATGGTAGCACTGAGGCCGACAAGGGTGGCATGGAAGCCGAACAGGATGGCGTAGAGGATGCATAAAATTGGGAATCAGAGGAGACCATGGAAGTAGAGGGATTGTAAAAGAATCCACACGTGACTTCGCATAAAAATATTCGCCTTCATACTTGGCGCATTCCCTTAGTTCGTGTTCCAGATCGTCGTCCAGGTCGATGTTGTCCTGGATCCTCGTAGACAAACCTTGAATGATCTGGAACCTTTGGTCCAGGCCGAAGAAGTCGCTTCGGACCTGGAGTACATCCCTTGAGTCATCAGCTAAGACAACGTTCAACTTAACAATGGCCTCGTTGAAGAGACGGCGGTGGGCTCCACGAGATTTCATAGGATTCTTCGCTGCTGACACTATAGCAGCGAGGTTCAGTGCATACAGCTGGGCAGCAGGTGTATTGGAAACGTTGACGTGAGGGAGATTGTCTCCGCTCGCACTAGGTAGCACATCGTCGATATCACCTGGCATTGTGTTCGCCGGAGTACGCTTACCAAAAACACGTGAACAAGTTAATCACTAAAAACCGTGGTTCACGTTTAAAGCATGTTAATCCGGTCCGGAGGACCAATTTTCAAACTGCCAGGGCAATAACTAAGACGAGCTTTGAGGGGTCAAGCATGTGTATTTTACCAGACAAATAGTAACTCGTCCACTGGTGACCCAGCTACAACTGTACTCAACTGACTACACCGAGCTGCTAGGGCGTAGGCCTTTTATAGGTGACGGAAGGCCATAAACCGACCGTCAGAGAGGAAAAAGGGTTAGGAAACATCCGTTGGAACGGAGATAGAACAGGGGTCAGTTATATAACCAGGGTAAAGTCCGAAGACAAGGCACAAGTTATATAACTCAGAGAAAAGAAAAGGGGACAAGTTACAGAACTATGGTCAAGGCAAGGGACATAGCAAGGCAAGGCAAGGGGCAAGGGATATTGCTAGAGAGCTGGCCGGAGAAAGTGACATTTGCCAGAGACAAGGGCAATCCCCCTAACATTGACCTATATAAAGTTTCAACAGACTCAGCAGAGCCAGAGGAATTGCGTATGAAACTGAACGCAACAAGCGATCTTTCAGTTAAAACCGCAGTGGAAATTATCCGTGGGTATGAAAGAGCCGTAGAAGAAGCTGCACGCGAAAAAAGTTTAGACGTGAAAGAAAACCTGCTGCAGAGTTGCCCTTAAAGGGCAATAGCCACCAAAAAACAACTGTGTCTTACAAAAAGGAGTAAAAAATCTAGTTTCCAGTTTTATGTGTCTTTTTATCATACGCGAAAATAAAACTGAGATATTTCAGAACATAAGAAATCTAAAA
>JAGJRO010000150.1:0-114340 GCA_022832285.1 Lepidurus apus apus | reverse complement strand
TACCTGAACATACGGAATTCTTAAACATTTCTTGTCTCATAGTTTTGGCTTTTAGTTTCACTGAGAAGTGTTCTCCAATGATAAAATGAGCTCTTGTTATGTATAAAGAGAGCATGTTATCATGTATGCGAATGGATCGCTTTTTTAAATTAATATTCACCACTGTATAGGCCGAAGCCTGTTATGGTTTAGAAATACTTTTACAAATCACCGGACTAGGTTGCAAAAGTACAAGGGACAGACGCTTGCGCGTTGTCCCTATGGATCGCTGCATCAGCTTCATTTCTCTTAAAATTTCTTGATGGATCAAACAATTCTCAGAGTTTATTACGTACAACTTTATTGTTGTTAGCTCAATACTTAGGAAAAACACCCTTGGAGTTTGTATAGGTTTGGTATTAAAACATTAGAAACGAATGGACAGGCAGTTATAGATTACAAGTAATACAGTATCACTGTACCTTATTAAGGCATTTTTGGCACTTTTTATAGGCAGTATTCGTTTTCATTAAGTAATTCAACGGCAAGAGCTTTAAACCACGACTTTGTTTGCAACTAATGCAGTTTACGACGATAGGTGGCGCCACTATACGAGCGCAAGCGCTCACTGCATTTCGCTCGCGCTCGCAAAATAATGAAAAGAGCGCGCTCCGCTTGTTCGCTAGCGTGTCGCGAGCGAACTCGCGAGCGCGAGCGAAAAAGAGCGCGCTCGTGGCAGCTCTGCCCAAGAGTAGTAGTCAGAGGCAGAGTGAGAGTGAGAGTAGGGGTGCGTTTTATTGTGAACTAATCCGTTCATCAGTTCTTCCGTTGAACTGCTCTCGTTGACAATAAAACGGACGTTCTGCAGGTCGCCGTTCAACTGGCTGAGTTGAACGAGCGTTGACAATAAAACGCCCGTCAAGCTTAAGGGCGTGCTTAGGGATCGTCCCGAGTTCTACTATGCACCAAGAACGCAGTTGAACGGAAGGCGGTTTTCGAGTTACGCGCCAAGCCATCCCGTTGAGCTGTTCACGCTAAAACGCCCGTCCAACTGAACCCCGTCCACGCGAAAGTGCCAGTTGAGCCAACTGGTCAACGCAGTTACTCAGTTCCGTTCACAATAAAACGCACCCTAGGGGTGGACAGAGCGAGAGGAGAAGCGCGCGAGTTTAAAAGACTGAGCTTTCGATTTCGTTGTTGTAGGAACCCCGAGCTAAATTCCACTTTAAATAAACCACCCTATCTAAATTGAACTAGAACTGTGTTCACCTTTTTCCAAAGCCAGTTCCCCTTCCCTTTTATGAAATCAGCGTAAATCGCAAGATACGCTACAGTAGTGTCATTTCTTACCTCCGGGTTTTTAACCGGAGACCTGTTGGTTCTGTTAGGTGTTCGTTATCCGATCATAAAAATGTTCAAAAAAATCAGTTCTTCCGTTGAACTGCTCTCGTTGACAATAAAATGGACGTTCTGCAGGTCGCCGTTCAACTGGCTCAGTTGAACGAGCGTTGACAATAAAACGCCCGTCAAGCTTAGGGCGTGCTTAGGGATCGTCCCGAGTTCAACTATGCACCAGGAACGCGGTTGAACGGAAGGCGGTTTTCGAATTACGCGCCAAGCCATCCCGTTGAGCTGTTCACGCTAAAACGTCCGTCCAGCTGAACCCCGTCCACGCGAAAATGCCAGTTGAGCTAACTGGTGAACGCAGTTAGTCAGTTACGCTCACAATAAAACGCACCCTAAGTTTTCCTCCGAAGGGCTATGTGGCCTATTTTGTGTTATCGTGTTTTGAGAGTCACATCCGATTTTCCAAGCAATAAACGTCGTTCAAACTGCAGTTATCGTGGCATTACCTTTAATTTAGTTTTACTGTCAAATAGTTTAGACATTTTTCAACTCCAACTCCGACCTCCATGTGATAAGCCAGTCCTCCACAACATGTTTGTCATCAAGATCAATTACAGGAAAACCACCCTCAGGTTTTAGGAAAGTACTGGCCGGAAGGTGGAAATAGTCCCTTCTTTTTTAACCTCAGCTTTTCACAGCTATCACCTCGCATTGTCAACGTCGGGGATCAGCAAAGGATTCCTCCGAACAAGGAAATCGAGGTGCTAATTGCTCCCAGAAGCTTTCGGGGCTGCTTCGGCTCATATACCCCAGCAACCACTACGCAAAAGCAAAACCGTACAAAAGCATGTTTTGCCACCAGCGTTGAAAATTTTGTAGGAGTAGAGGATGGCGTCACTTTTTTGCCAATCCCCCCACCCCCTTGTCATCAAGCGTCAGCATTTACCTACCCCACCCACCCACCCCCTGTGATGGCGCCATTAAAGGACGCTCCCTTACATGTAAAGTCACCCCTCAAGAGATTCCGTGTTTTGAAAAATTTTTCCTTAATGATAGAGCTGAATTCTTTATTTAATTTTGGCCCATGGTAGAGCAAAATGGATAAGTTTGTTATAAGAAAAAAAGCGTTGGCAGTTGAAGAGTGTTCGTCACCAACAGTAGAAAAGTCAGGGGTTGATGAACAAAGTAAGAAAAGTGATTATAGTCCTGGACCCAGTCAGGAAGCCAAGCGGCGAAAAACAGACTGGAAAAATGTCTCAAGGAAATTCAAAGATAGCTGGGTAGAAGAGTTTGTCGTTATCGAGGTTAACAAGAAAGCCCACTGTTTACTATGCAACAAGTCTTTCGACGAAACGAAAGCTGACAATTTAAAGAAGCACTTCATCAATCAGCATAAGACTTTCGGTACCGATTTCCACCTAGTACGGCAGCTCGTGCAATTAAAATAGAGAGACTTCAGACGAAATACTTAGAACAGCAGCGAAGTTTGAAGTTATTTTTGTCTGTAAATGAAAGCTTAGCTTACGCAAGCTATAAAGTGGCCTGGATCTTGGCCCGCAAGGAGAAACCTTTCGCAGACGGCGAAATTGTGAAGGCATTTCTTGTTTCGGTATTAGAAATTTTATTGGTGAATCAGAAAGAAAAGATCCGAAAAGAAACCTTAGCAAACGCAAAAAAATATTCCGCTAAGTGGCCAAACTATTGCTCGAAGAATGATTGACATGTCCAACAACATCCAAGATGAAGCGATTAAAGGAAGTATTTGCTACTCATTAGCTTTGGATGAGTCAACTGATGTATCAGATACAGCGCAGTTGGTCGTTTGGGTCCGTGTCGTGACTCCGGCTTTGAAAACTCAGGAGCAGATACTTTCGATATCTGGTTTGCGAGACAGGACTCGCGGTACGGACATTCTCAAAAACGTTCGTACTACGTTGAAGAAGATGGACGTAAGCTTGGAAAAGCTAGTTTCGATTACCACAGACGGAGCTCTTAGCATGATGGAGAGCAGAATTGGATTTGTTGCCCTCCTTAAAGAGCAACTGCGTGAAAGTGATTTTTCTGGCAATATTGCAGCATTTCATTGCATTCTACACCAAGAAAATCTCTGCAGTCAGATGTCGGCTAACGATACTCTGAAGCAAATTATGGATGTCGTTATTAAGATTGTAAATTATATTCGAAACACAAGTGCTTTGATCCATCGTCAATTTGTCGAAGTCCTAAAAACATCAGAGCAGTGTGAATTTGATGACCTCGTCGACTTTGCCAGTGTCCTATGGTTAAGTTGTGGAAGAGTTCTTGAACGGTTCGTCTCGCTTCTTCCCGAAATTCGGAAATTTCTTTCGGAGAAGCAGCTATTAGCTAAATATTCACAAATAGAGGATATTTTCTGGCAATGCGACCTCATGTTTTTATGTGATGTCATGACCTTTCTAAATGAATTGAATGTCAAGCTTCAAGGCAAAGATAAAATAATCTGCCAACAAGTGGAACACGTTCGCGAATTCACTGCGAAACTATCCATCATGCTAGTTCAGCTTAGACAAGCTGAACTGACTCATTTTCCTGCACTGGCCAAGTTTGTTGAAGAAAATGAGGAAATTAAACTTGAAACCGGGAAATTGAAATTGTATGTCGAGTGGATTAAGAACCTGGCGCGAAAGTTCGAAATGCGGTTTTCGGATTTCACGCGTTACAAACTGACATTTGATTTGTTACGCGATCCTTTCCAAGTGGACATTGTTAACACCAGCAAAGAAATCGCCTCTTTACTGAATGTAGAAAAAAAATATTTGGAGACAGATTTACTCGCCTTACAAAGTATGGGGCATTTGAAATCGTACAGAAATTGTTCTGCTGCGGAAATGTGGGAGCTGATAGTGAAGGAGCAGCCCAGCCTCCAAACATTAAGATTTGGAATAGCCAAACTTATGTCTATGTTTGGCTCAACTTCGCTCTGCGAGTCAACCTTCTCAGCTGTTGGATTTCTTAAATCTAAGTACAGATCCCGTTTACTTGATGAAAATTTGGATGCTGAGCTGCGTTGTGCGGTTTCGTCAATCGAACCTGAAATCTTGATGCTAGTCAAAGTTAAAATTTGTCAAGTCTCTCATTAATTTCTTGAATGCAGTCCCGTTTTAAATTGACAATGTTCTGTGCATTTTACTCAAGATATCAAGGTTCCTTATCACCCTGTACTCAAACCCTGTGCATTAAATAATATCTATTTTTTGAGAATAGATGTCTTTTTATTATGTTAGCGATTGTAGTGCGTTGGCGAATTTGGCGAATTGTAGTGTGTTGGCGAATTTGGAAAATTTAGAGGGCATTTTCAAATGTTGGCGAATTGGCACCCCGATTCGCCAACACGTTGGCGAACCGAAAAGAACGGTTGGACAACCCTGGTCTATTATGTCGTAAAACTGGGACGAAAATTGACTCTTTCGACTGACAGTTAGGCAAGGGGTACCCTTTGCATGGAACCCCTTGAGAAGATTTGTTGCATGAAAATCCTAACTGCAAACACATGTGCGAAAGGCATGTTTCGCACGGAACTAACAGACAAAGACTCTTGACCAGGGTTGACAGCGGTAATTTTATTTTTTTACCGCTATCCGGTAACGGTAAAAGAGATTTTCGATTACCGTACCGCGGTAGGTATTTACCGCGATACTTTTAGTTTGTTGCGGTAGCGGTAATCGGTAGCGGTAAAAAAATAATAATAAATGCAAATTTTATGACTGTCTTTGAATAAAGAAAAAGCCGGAGAATTTCTGCTTGGGCTTTTTTGGGTTCGATGCTTGAATTTTGGCTTCAGAGCATGGAATGTTTGGCTTTCAAACCGTTTGGAGTCGCATAACCAGCCAAAGCACGCTTCCCGTTAGGTCACGTGACTCAAATGATTGGTTCACGGAGCGTAAAGTGACGTCATGTCCAGCAAAGCGTTGCGATGCCGGGGCTCCACCGTGGCCTTATAGGGGGAGTAAAGTCCGAAAAATAAAAAAAAACGTGTTATAGAGGAGACCAAATGAAGTGTTCTGGCTGAAGAACCTCTATGTCAATTATGCATATTAACCGAGTAATTAATTATTTAGCGGTTTTAGCTCCGCCCCTTTCCTCCAAAATTCAAATATTCCTATCCTTATAACATGGGGGGACAGTTGGCCGGAGAGCTAGCGCCTTTACCTATTAGCGCATTCAAATCGGACCTTCGATTCATAGGGACTGCACCATTAACTTTGTTTCGAATGCTTAAACAAGTCCCTAGGTGCTTTGGTTAACTTACAAACTCAATCACAAAAAAATGACTTTTTCTTCGCGCCATCGCCCGATCGCCGTAGCTTGCCGCAGCTTGCCGTCCGGCCGGGCCGAGACCCGCGCCAGAGAGTCTTCGGGCAAGTTTCGGGTCGGCTTCGCAGTCGAGAGCCCATCCCCTGGCAATGGGACCGCACGACGCGGCTCCGACTTTGCGGGTAACGCTTCCTACATGGCGTTCAACGGAGCCCGCAAGTCCCGGCGCGAAGAAAAAGTTAGTTTTTTGTGATCGAGCTTGTAAATTAACCAAAACACCTACAGACTTTTTTATTATTTTAATGGTGCCGTCCCTATGAATCGAAGGTCCGATTTTGAATGCGCTAATAGGTAAAGGCGCTAGGCCTCCGGCCAGCTGTCCCCCAATGTTATAAGGATAGGAAAATTTGAATTTTGGAGGAAATGGGCGGAGCTAAAACCGCTAAATAATTAATTGCTCGGTTAATATGCATAATTGACATAGGGGTTCTTTAGCCAGAACACTTCATTTGGTCTCCTCTATAACATAATTTTTTTGGGACCTTACTCCCCCTTTAAAAATTATTTTTTACCGCTACCGCGCGGTACTTTCAAAGGCTTACGGTAATGCGGTAAATGCTGTAATTTTAAAATTACCGCGATAAAAGACTGCGGTAAAATATTTTACCGCGGTAAAGGGAGTAGCGCGGTATATCAACCCTGCTCTTGACTATTTAACCGACTGTCTGTTTCTGATTCTGGTCGTTGCCTTCTGACTCTAACACTGACCACACGTTAGACTACGTAGCGACCAAATCTTGGTCTTCTTTTCAACGTTTTACACCTTAGCTTATTGTAATTGTTTAGTGATTTGTTTTATGCCGTTAAAATAGACAAGCGTTTGATCCCCACGAAAAACCCGAATTTGAATCTTTAGTGTTACGCGTAAGAAACGTTGTTCGAGCCGTAACAAACCTTGGACACCATAAAGCCGCAATATTCCACGAAATGCTTGATAAAGGTTCTTATGCCTCCAAAAAAGCTAAAAACCCTTCACCATCACCTTTCACCGTTAAAAAGTTGACTAAATTAATTATTAATACAGGATATATACAGATTTACTCTTGTCTCCTTCAATTCATATTTTTATCATGCTATATAGGCAACTTCGTATTTTTGAGTATTCCGCATATTTGAATGCTGTCCGTCCGGTCCCGACTCCCGAGTCTATTCAAATAAGCGGATTGCATTATTCTATATTTCCCGTACACCATTAGTGTCCTTTACCCCAATAAAATGGAAGACAGATTGCAATTAATCAAAAGTGTGCTGAAAGAAAACGTTAATTGTTTCGCGTGCATTGTGCACATACTTGGGTTGAAATGGAGGTAAACAGCATTAGCCTTCCAGCCTAAAGGTGAAGTAGTTTGTTGCAACAAAAGCACAGACGTGCTCCAGGCGCACATCTAATATCTAATATTAACCGAAAGGAGCATGCCATGTAGTTCGTCTACTGAAAGCCAGTAACGAACAAAACTCCTGGAGCTCCTTATGATTTGGCTAGTGTTCATTGACGAATGATTCCTTAAGTATAATGGACTCAGCAGTGTGTTATTTCTGCCGCAGCCTTTTTCACGCCTTCGTGGCATTGCTTTCCGTTTCTTGCTCTTTGCAACACGAAGAGCATGGTTATACAAAACTAATCCAATTGTTAGTCGAGGATGCAAAGCCCAATCCACGATGTTTTACGTACGTAGTGGATGAAAATACCCGCCCGCAACTCGTGCGTTTATTTCACAAATCTGTTCTGTATCCCTCCGTTGTGATTGACCTTCAATTAGGCAATTCTACACCTGATTATCAGCATTGTCCATTCTATTTTGTCTTTTCTCCCATAAATTCTTCCCTCCTTGACATCAGAAATCCATTTAAAGACCTATACGCATCAAGTCGTACCTTCGTTTTTGTCAACCCTTCGAGCCCATTTCCCCCCCAACTTGGCTCCTTGCTGAACGAGACGAAATCAACCTTCTTGATCTTGGACCTGAACTCGACCAGCCCTCTGATTCGGATTCGAAGAGTTTCTTTGGAAAAATCCCTTATAAAACTCCGTACGATTAATCTGTGGAATGGCACTCATCTAGTGTACGCTAACAGACCTCTTTTCCCAACCCCTGTCGCAGTACGTGCCAAAAAGCACATTCGCATTTGTACTTTCCAGCAACCTCCGCACATTCTAGAATCGAAGGGCAGTTTTTCGGGCATAGAAGTTTCGTTAGTACGTGCTTATGCAGAAACCCTGGGCGTAACACCCGTGTTCTACCTTCCTCCCAATAATGAAAAATGGGGCGACGAAATCAATGGTACGTGGAGTGGCATGTTCGGACAAGTCCAGCAAGGGCTGGCAGACATAGGAATCGCTAATATTTTCCTCACCTTGCCGCGCTACAACACTTTTGATATGTCGTACCCGTACGACATTGATAACGCTAATTTCGCCGTCCGTTTGCCGGAACCACATCCACAGTGGCAAGCACTCCTTACGCCGTTTTCACCTACGCTTTGGTTGTTTACTGGAATCGCATTTGTCGTGTCCGGACTCTGTATACCTTTACTCAGTGAGTGGTACCACTATATGCTCCCTTCCCTTGCACCAGGCCCCTTCTACCGGTGCTTTTCCGAGTCATATTTCTACATGGTACAGGTTTTTACCGGAATTACTGCCAACGAAAGCCCCAATCCTATAACCATCAAAACCTTTCTCTTCATACTTTGGGCGGTTTTCTTTTTCGTCACATCTGGCTTCAGAGCTTCGCTAACGGCATCTTTGTCGGTTCCTCCTGCACCTTTGCCCATCGACACAAACAGCCAACTTTTAGACAGGTACGACATAGTCCCAGATGTGCTATACAGGATCTAGGGCGTCCGCTAGGTGGCGAAAGTTGACGAGCAAGAAGGCTACAGCTAGGAACAGCTAAACCTCTACGCAAATGAGCCTACCAAAATAATGCGTATTTTATGTATTTATAGCGGTTTGGCCTTGGGTTGTGTGGGGCTAGAAATGAAGAGTCTGTTCATGAGTCTAGAAGATCCGATTGTGCGTCAGATTGGCATGCGATATACACCCGTGGATTCCGTTGATGAAGGTATTCAACGAGCTGCTGAGGGTTCCTATGCGTTTATGGAAAATCGCGTCTATTTAGTGTTCGCAGCATCTACGAGCCACTTGGATTGCTATGGCACTCCTACTTTACATTTACTAAAAGAGGGGATTATGTCTTTCCCTATTTCTTTAGCACTACCCAAACGATCTCCATACAAACCGCGATTAGATCAAGTCATTCTGCGCTTGAGGCAGAATGGACTTTTGCACTATTGGCAGGAAGAAGCCATTCGTCATGCCCGCACCTCAGCTTTGCAACTTAGCGTGGCTAATTGTCAGACTGATCCTTTGATATTATCTCTGTATGATTTGGAAGGCGCTTTCTTACTCCTAATTATCGGGTATATTCCATGCACGTTAGCGTTTCTTGCTGAGCGACTTCGTGTGACAGGACGATGAAATGCCTTGTGTTTTTATGCTAGGTCATTCCGAATTAAAAGCCCATTTACATATTAAGTTTTGTGTGCAAAGTTTCTTGAGATTAACTTACGTATTAATAATCAGTAGGCTACGTGTTAGACGCATTGGATTTAACCTTGAAATATATCACTTGAGCAGGCTTGTGGATTCGTTCGAAAAGGTTTGGGAAAATTAGCATGGATTTTTAGCATAAGGACTATATAGGGCCTACAACGAATATCAAACTTACGTCATCTCTTATTTCCCGACTTTGAATCAGGCCATATGGCCACTACGTGTAACACGTATGGGAATTAACTCTCGGAGAGAAATATAACTTCCGCACGCTATGACTCGCTTGAAAAAGCGAGACTAATACATTGTGAATTACCGTGAACTTGAAAGTAAAGAAGAGACTCATAGTGTATCTCTCATTTCCTGGTTTGCGGATCAATCCAGTAGGGCAAGTGTTATAAGTTACCGGACATCCGATTTTCGTTTTCTGGGGAAAAGTCTTTGAATCTGATAGAGCTTTTGAGTCTGAAGTAACGCTTTCCCGCTAAGCGACAACTGTTTAGAGATTCATTACTGCAGTTCCTGACCATTTCGCATTGACAGGCGTTCATTATTATTGCCGATGAATGTTTCGTATCAGCCGAAGTGGTCAATTAAACTTTTACAACATGAATATTCTGCTACTGTCAAGCACATCTTTGCTCGAATTTCTCCCTTCAAAGTAACAAGTTCGCAAAGTTAGACTGACATGTAGAATTTCGTAATAATTGAGGTAAATGCTACGGTGTACAACATATCTAAAACTTATTGGTATCGAACACGTCTTGGTCAGTTTTAGCTGAACTATAAACCTTCACAACAAAGGTTACTCGTTGCCGCTTGCACTGCCTTGGAAAACGACACACGAGTCGATATCATATGGCTTAAATCACCAGCGTATTTATGAGCCTCATGTTTTCGGAGCGAAACCAGGGGGCGCGAAAGGCTCCGACATTTTGCATTCTGCTTTATCAGTTTGTATTTATGAAAGCTTTCGTTTAGTTTAGCTTTTTTTGGCAGGATCGCATGTAGGGAACGTAGAGCCATATGTCCAAAGTGGGATTTTATTTGCAAAACTTATTAACAGTAAATGTAGGAATATAAAGAATTATGCAACAGATACGATTGAGGTAAAAGACAAATTAAATATGCAAGTTTAACTAGGTTATTATGTATAAGAACGGCAACTTGTAAGAACGGAAACAATATAAGAACGACAACGAGCATCAACTCACGCCTATAAATGATTTCGTGAAGAAAAAAATAGGTTATTAATTAAAATTAGAGAGACTGATTATCATTTTCAGGAGAAAGTTGGGGCTACTAAACCTTTACACTGGGTCTGGAAAAGATCCAGATTTCGTCCCATGTTCGAAGCTTCGTACTTTCACGGACCGTAATATGTCCCTAAGGACATCCTTGTGTACTTTGAGAAGCAATAAGGATGTACTTATTCCATTTGTCTTCACTTCCGCTTGCCGTTAGTGAGGAGTTATTTTTTTCATGGGGACGATTCTGTCATACATTCTAATGTTTATTTAGACATGATATACTGTCAAATGCTCAATTAAAAGCAGTTGAAGGGTTGGTAATTAAGTCAAACAAATTTAATTGTAATATCTTATGTTTATATAGACAATCTGTAAAATTTAACAACATAATTTGTTTGCTTAACTTTAATGTTTATTTAATACGGTTTAGTTTGAATTAATTTCTTATTCCGCTGAGAAATTTCACTTAATGCGATAAGAAATTCTCACATTCAAATTTATTTCAGTCATAAATTATTTGTATAAATTAAGTTTAATTTAAATTTACGTATAAGATTTTAGTTAATTAATTATATCTTAGCGACTTGTCAAAAAATACTCTGGGGTGGTTCCTTTACGAATTAATGAGACATACAGTGAAAACCGTTTAACATGAAATCGAAGGGACGGGAATATTTTTTCGTGTTAAAAGGAATTCATGCTAACATATATATGCAAAAAAAATAGTTAATAAAAAAACTGTCGTCATAACAGAGTTAATATTCAATATTATACTAGTACATTGACAGTCTATACATTTTAAAGCATTTTAGCGGATTGTAAATAAAAATGAAAGCTTTTGACTGCCCACGGACTGTTGTGTGGGCGAGAAAGACAACAATTTGAGTTTAAGTCAGGGATGTTGCTAAGGCTCTACAAGCTACAACCCTTCCCATTGACAGAGTAAGACGTGGTTGGTGTATTTTGTCGTCCAAAAATATTTTGTCGCAACAAAACTATCCTGTCGTTCCTCTCTGAGACGCTAAATTTTTTCGTGCTAAGCGGTTTTTGTTTCGTGTTAAAAGGAAACAAATGTATGGAATTGCATAGCGTTTTGTCCGGACCGGAATATCATTTTGTGTTCACAGGTTTTTCGTTCTAAGCGGTTTGGTGTTAAACGTTTTTCCCTGTATGCAACAAAATGAATAGCTATAGTGATAGAGAAATAAGGAAATGCGTGTTCGTTTTTTATTGTTTCAGCTATGTACATTCAAATAGTTATACTTTAATAAAAGTTTGGCCATATCTTAATGACTTGTAACAGTACTTTATCCAAATATCATATGCTTCTAAGGATGCTTAATAAATTTAGTTTCGGGTTCGAATTCCGTAGAACTGTCACCAAGATAATCCAGAGTAGAGAGATCAGGGTGAGGTCCGAGTCGTCTGACTAACTTTTGCACGCTACAGTTTGTGTAAAAGGTCATGGCCAGTAAGAATATAATACACCCCAGATAATGCAATGTATAGATGCCTGGTACAAGCATTAAGTCGTTGTGGTCGTTCTCGTCAAAGAGAACAATTCCCGAAATTGGAAAGAGAGTAAATCCAATCTGGTAGAACCAAGTTCCGGAAAGTAAGACCATCAAGCTCCGGATTAAAGCAGGAAGAATGGACTCGTTGCAGAAAATTTCCAACAGGATCGCGATGATCGCGGCTTGATCCAGAGGGAAAAGAAACTCGTGCATCTGCAATCAAAATCAACATTATTGAAAGTTGACACGTACATTTTGGTTATGAGCCGTTATAGTACTCTATATTACCATAGTATCGAATGTCTCTTTAGAATGCAGAATGAGCATGAAAGTGCATGTAGCGTATATGATATGTAGTATGTAGTTTAGGCTTTAGCGTGTACTTTAGTTTGTAGTATTAGTGTGTGATACGTATAGTGTGTGATATGTATAGTAAGTGCTGTATATGGACATCGGCATACCATGTTTTCAAGAGGGCCTTTTCCGTGCTTGTGATTAGAGAAGATCCAGTACTTCATATACATCGCAAAAGCTAGTGCCAAGTGATCCGCGTGTTTAGGTATAATTCGCGGATACTTTCTCGCTAGCAAATCGATAACACCACTCAATGTGAAAAACACGTTAGCCATCGCATGCTGTATCGCCCAGCCGGGTACTAATCCGGGTCCTTTTATTGCGCCATTGCCAAATTCCACTGGAAATAAACCCAAAAAAATTGCATTCAAGTGTAAGGAAAAAGTCGAACCGAATTAAATTGTCGACACTTTGATTAAAATTATTGATTCCGATGGGGTACGTGCAAGAGTCCACTTCATGATTTGCTAACAAATCCGGGAAATCGAGGTATCATGTACACGAACCTCCCTCGAAGCACAATTTCAAAAATCATCCAGCTACGAACTACGCATTTCCCCACCAAGACCTACCTTAAACGTATTAAGAGAACTGATTCTGATCTGTGCACATGCCATGACCAAGCTAGACAAGACCTCTCTCACCTCCTCTTCCACTGTCGTAAACTAAACAAGGAAAGAGCTATCCTCCTTCGCGAACTTAGCAGATCAAAAATCCACTTCAACGCCAGTGAAATGCTATCGAGGGAAAAGGCCTTTCCTGCCATCGTCACCTTCTTCAGGCAAGCAGTGAAACTATGCGATTGACATAATCAAAGTGTGAAGTTTTGTTACCCTTCCTTCCTTACCCGATGCCCTCCCTCACCCTCTTCCCATGATATTCCCTTACCCTGCACCTGTGTCCTCAACTCTTCCCCTCACCCTTTACCTGTACACCCCCTCACCCTTTACCTGTACACCCCCTCCCCCCCGACAGGGTAGTATCTTAAGTACTACCCGGTACGTGACCCTTGTGCTGGGATTATTGACAACGCATGTAGAATCGTATGCTCGAAATATAGTGAACGGCAATAGGCGCGAGCCTACGCCGGTAGAAAGGAAAAAAAAAAATATTGATTAAAACTTTGATTAAAATTATTACAAAAAAATGAGCTAAAAGTTAGATAAAAACCTTTGAAGTTTAGAAAATGTAAGCTAAAACTGTTAGAAATTAGACTTTAAAACTTTTGAAAATTTGTACAAAAAGAAGAATTTAGAGTATAAAATTTACCTGCGGCTCCGACTGTAGAAAAGATGATTTTCACCCACGGTTCTACAGAAGACTGCGGAGAGACTGGAGCTGGGTACGTTGCAGTGTTACGGTACTTGTAATGTGGGTGCTGGAGATGTTTGGCCAGAAAATATCTGTATGGATTAAAGGTCTTTTTTGGTTTATTTGAAACACTTGAGTTTAAATCCAAAAACAACCACCTCACCTTCGTAAGGCAGAGTACATCCACCATACTCCAAGAATGATTTGACTAGTTCCTGGTAACAGATGTCCTCGTAGTTCGCCCATGTCTGCTCCCTAATTCGCTTTGAAGGTACTACGATGAAATTTGTACAAGCCAGATTGGTCGGATTTACGCAAAGTTAAAGGAAACTGGTTTAGATTGAATTTTTTTCTTACAAGTTCTAAAGTATTAAGTGCTATACGTACCAGGTCAGACTGAATCAGAACACGTCTGTACTGTCTCCTTTAATATAGTTTTTGTTACGCTGCGTTATGACGTGAACTACACCTGTTTGGTGCACGGAAAAAGCTGTATTGAGAAAGCAGGACGACAATTGTTATAGGCAAGTAAAGGGACACAAGTGTGCTACAAAGAACACTAAAGTAAAGTATTAAAGCATAGTAGATAGGAAACGATAGCAGACAGACATTTTATTATTTTATTCCGTTGGTAAATTGTGTACTCTTTTGTATTAATTGGTACAATACGTACACCGTCTGCTACCGTGCTACGTCTGAGACCTGAGAGGCACTTAAACGAGATTGGCTTTCTTTGTTTAACACTTGGTTAGAATTTGTAAGGGCAAATTACCTTTTCAATCGGATTGGGATTCCTTAGAAGAGCGAGCGCGATATAAACATTTATATTACGGAAGTATTCGCTATATTCGTCGATTATGTAGTTTTAAACCCAAATCTCTTTCAGATCTGGAAAAGCTCTAACAACAGTGGTCTGCTGTTAATTTGCAGTCAGTGTTGCTGTAATCAGCCGCATTTACATTAAAATGCATCTTTTTTAACAAATTAATGGTAGTACGAAGTACGATGAATGGGAAATAGTTGTAAACGGTAAACCGCACAAAGCGAACGTTTACCCGCTTCTTAACGGGATGAAACCTATATAAGACAAGGGATCGGGCTTAACGTGTAACATATACGATCTAAACTGACGAGTGCGACGAGTAATTGCATAATGTAAAGAATATTTCAGTATTTATTTTGAAATCTGTAAAGATTAGGAAGATATGATGTAATAGTACGAAATGAGATAGAGGAAAAGAGGGAGAAGGAATATTCCAGTATCTATAAAAGAAATAAAGCAGTCCAAATAATGCACTCCAATGCACCAGGTGTGAATTTGTATGGTCGCAATTATCAAGAGTAATTAACCCAGCAGGGGGAGTAGGATAAATCCTTTAATTTTCTGAAATAAAAGAGCGTAATCAATTTATAATCTCAATTTCAAATTAAAATAAAAATAATAAAGAAATCTCAAAATAAAATAAGATTAATCAATTACTAATCAATTTATAACTTTAATAAACTCAGGAATCAGCGCAGGAATGGAAATCAGATCAGACTGAGTATAAGGAATTTTTAGAAAATCTTCAAATTGACAAATCCGTATCCCAGCTTGTTCCAAAAGTAGTACTGAATCTAGTTTAAAATTATTGACCGATAATTGTTTGCTTCGTCTCATTAAATAAGCATTTCGAGGCGTTTATATGCATTTACTGATAATCTATGGACCTGATCAAAGTATTGACTTTTATATTTTAATGAGTGCGCCTTTGCTTTTCAAAGATGGCGAAAGTCTAAAATTATATTGTACTTTGCATTTCACACGCCATAAAAGAACACGAAACGTACAGTACCAAACTTATTGATCGTCTTATGGAGTTTCAGCCTAAACAAGGGATAAGCACTGTGATTCGTCAATTCCGAAACTCCATAAGACGATCAATAAGTTCGGTACTGTACATGTATCCCTATTGAAATCAATATAACGTTTTTTAATTTTTTTTAATATTACAATCTAAGATAAATATATGAAATGGGTTATTATATCTGTCGTATCGTAACGTTATCCCTGAAAAAAATGCTTAGTTAGAATAGGAGTATTAGGTCGACGACGATTGGCCGGTTTTAGTGCGTGGTAAACACTGGTGTACTTGAATGTACTAGGGGTATAATTGCTATGCAGTGCGCCGGTAGCTGACTAAGCACAAATGAAATTTGGCGTTCAAACATAATAATTCCGGAGAGAGAGAATAGGATCAATCCTAAGTTGGCATTCCATGTGAAGTCACTAATAAGAATGGCCATTGCATGAACTGTTGAAGGAATGGCGGATTCACTGCAGAAAGTATCCAAAACGGTCACGATACTTACGGTTTGAGTCAAGGGAAGTACATAAATTGCTGATCTGCAATGACATTAAGTAGAATTCTAAAGTAATTGATAATTTTTTTACAAAAATATTAGAATGGTATCGTGTGTGAGTGTGAATGGTTTGCGTGAACCAAGACTCTTGTACCCATGCACAAATAGAACGCAAGGAATACGTGGCTTGTGTGTTGTAATAGTTTGGGGAAGTATAGTACACTAGGAGATCCATAGTACCACTGTACCGGTTAGAAAGGAAAAACCGTGAATCAGGGCACTCTATAGGGGAGAGTGGGGCTTGTTCGGACGCGGGGCACCCCCGGACACTCGAGTTATCCAGCGACACACATTAGGAATATTCATAACAAAAATCCCACAGGAACTTGTCATGTAGATGGCTCTTGTGGGTAAAGAAAAGTAAGTTCCACATCAGCGTTGAGAAATTACGCATGTTTATGTGAAAATCAAAAGCGCAACTAAATATTCACATCTTCACATCAAGTGTCGGTTTAGTCCTAAAGGTAGACTACCCGTTTTTTTACACTAGTGGAAACTTAAGCAAGCTCATAGGATAAGTTATACGTTTACAGCAGTTAGGATTCTAAATTTTTTTTTGTACTACGAGTTTTTGATTTTCTAAGTTCAAGATGGTGTTTGGGCACCTTCGGACAGAGTTTCAAGGGCACCTTCGGATATAGACTGAACGTGCCCCATCTCTAAGAAATGAGAGTAGGATAGCTTTTGTTTTAAGATGGTTGATATTTTGTCTTCTTTTGATTGTTTTATCTTCTTTTAATGTTTTCTTGTTTTATCCGCTAGTTACGAGCTTCGATTCCTTATTTTGTCATTAGATCGATGTAAACCCAGTGAATTTATGACGAAAAAGTATGTTTTTTGGATATTTTACACTAAAAACCTTTGACTCCTTCTTTATCGTTCAACACAGGTATAACCCAGTGAATTTATAATAATATTTTTTTTGTTTTTCTCGACATTTGCCACTAAAAGCAGTAAGGTCCGAAGCTGCCCGATCCATGCTGCGGCACCTTCAGACAAAATGTGACCTTTCGAAAAATGAGAATATCTCTGGCTCTGTAATTTGGAGCTCTAAAATACCAACTGTACAAGTAAGAAGGATGACTTGACTTCTCAAAACTCGCAAAAGTTTTTCGTTCCCGGAAGCAAAAAGTACAAAATGTCCGAACGAGCCCCACTCTCCCCTACTGCCCAACTTTCTACTTCCACTGAAGGAAACTTCCACGTGAGAATATTAGTCTGAGATTACTAATTCTTTACAAATTAACCAAATTAAAATTATATTTAGGATTGCTTTCAAGTATATAATTGTCATTAATTATGCCTTAAGCTGGTCTATTACTTTTCCTGGTTGCTATTGTTGGTTAAGTATCGTAATTATACGGTACCTATATATTGCACTCATGACGAATATAAACAATTTGGCCCATGTTTCGACCGGTTTTTCTGGCGAGTATGAATCACGGAGTAAGTGGAAGCATTACGGTAAATGTATTCAGGACTTAGGAGGTAGTAAACTGTAAAGTACGTATAATGGTCAAAATTTCAACAAAATTTCTACAGTACTGCAAGATTTGAAGCTTTTACGCGAATTAATCTAAGTAATAAAGCACTGTAAATCCACCAATTTCCCACGACTGCTCCAAGGATTCCATTCAGGACTAATTTCCCCGGTTTGGGATCTCCTATATCAAGTTTGTCGCCTTGAAACACAATAGAAAGACTAAGCAATAGAAATAAACACATACAATAAACACAATAGAAAGACAAAGCAGCAGATGTATAAGGATTCTATATAAGTTTTATGCATCAGATTGCCTCTCCGACATAATCGACGAACACTTTTCCTTGACAAATTATTTTCCTTGTACATTTCCGTACAGAAATGTTAGCTCACGTTGCCTTATGGGACGCTTGTTTCTTGCACTCTCATTGGACCCTATATATGTAGTGAATTCAAATTCACTATTTAAAATAAAAACGCATTGTTTTAAGTCTTTGTTGCAACACTTTACATTATAATGTACATCAAAATTAATACTTGTATGATTCATTCGTAGTTAAATTTACTGTTATATGGTGAATACCTTATACCGCGAGCAACAAAAGGCATTCAAAGTATGTAATACTATCTGATTCCCAAGCAGTACTCAGCCCACTGAAAATCTGGGGAAGTAGAAATTACTACCAGGTTACTAAAAAACGCAAAATGAAATAGAAAAACTAAAGGAAAAAGGGTATACGGTGAAGTTTCCGTGGATACCAGCACATGTCGGCATTAAGGGAAACGAGACAGCGGATATGGTCGCGAAGCAAGGAAGGAGTCCAGAGAACAATTTGACAAATATTTTAACAAGACACGAAGTGATTGTAACGGCTCGAAACGGTGCCGTTACAAGGGAACGAAAACGAATTTACTAGATTGATGAAACTCACGAACAAACGCACAACTCTCGATTTTAGCTCTGGTGTATTCAAAGTTATGCAAACGGACTGTTGTAGAAGACTGCCTCGACGGACTGGCCCATGACCCTTTATACGATGCAGGACATGGGCCGACAAACAATTTTTTGGAACAGATGGGAAAAGAACAAGTTATACAACCGGAGAGAAGACGAGGGATAAGTTTTACAACCAGAGGGGAGACTAAAATAAGACAAAACTATAACAGCGAACGGGGAGCAAAAAAATATCTCTTCGTCGGTTTACTCCTTGCCGCGCGGGCGGCAACAGTGATGACAGTTATCAAAAAACAGGTTGAAAAGGAATTTCTAAAAAACATACAAACGAATGCATCCCAGAAGGTAATTTTAAATACAGAACAGCTTAACTCTAAGAAGTAGAGAAGCATTAGAACAAGGGTGTCCAACCCTATCTTCAATTCGCCAACGTTTGGAATGCCGGAATTTTACTATGGAGAGAGAGCATTTAATGGACGTGCTGCGCAGCAGAAACATCCCAAGGAACATTAGAAGAAGTGTTAGGTTTTGGAGATGTTGCGACCCAAGTTCGATGTCTGCCCGAGTTCGAACTCGGGTAGAGGCTCTACTTGGGTCGCAACAGAGATAGGACGCAGCATGAACAGTATTTTATTCAGAACGCACTACGCAAATACCTCGCCAAGACCCACATAGCAGAAGCCATTTAACCTTTAATCAAATGGTCAACCAACTTGGCTGATTTCGGTACGCTTGGAATGCCGAAGGCGATAAGGTGTCGCAACGGCGACATAGTTCGCCCTTAATACAAAAACCAACCAACCAGCCAACAAAAGGCATTCGACGTCCTTGCGAATAACGTTTGCAATTCAAAGGAGTAAGTGAGGATATTTTTTACCCTTTTTTCATCCTGGATTTGATTTGTTTAATTAAAATATAAACTTTGAGTGGATAATACATAAAAAACTTGCTTTTTCGGGCAGAGGACTTCTCGCCCTTGAAGGGTACTTGTATACTTGGAAACAATTAAAGCGGTGACACCTGGCGTAGTTAGCCTTCTTTGCTTGGATACAAACGGAAAATTAGCGCACACATTAAGGTACTATACCCTCGAAAAAAAACGGGTATAGGAAAACCTCAGTGGTCTAATCCTTACCCGTGGGATTAATAAAATTTTGCTCATTTCAAACCGTTTTGAAGGCCTCCTAAATAAAACCAAACCCAAACTTTGGAAAAGTGGAATCCGTTTCTACTCTGAGCTCCAAGGCACAGAAAATGCCCCCACCTTAGAGCAAAGACAGATTCTACTTTTCTTGGTTTCGGTTCGGTTTTAGAGGAGCAGGTTCGAAATAAGCAAGCTTTAATTAATCCCACGGGTAAGGATTAGAACACTGAGGTTTCCCTATAGCCGTTTTTTTTGGAGGGTATAATACAATGTCGCAATGTTTATACGGTCAACAAAGTATACTGCAGGCACTTTAAGCGTAATCCAGGAATTAGATCGTGAAATTGGCAATTGCTTACGTCAATAAGCGTCGCAAGTGTACATGCAAATTGCCATATAGAAATGCAAGATACAGAATGTTAGGCACTTTCGTACTTCACGCGTAAGATTAGAAGGAAATTTGTAATTTTCAGACCCTTTATTCATTCTCAAGAGATCGTGATGAGATAATTAGATGATGTACAGTACTCAAACTAAGTATCGCAGGGATAGCCTTTTCAAATTGACCAATGACAGTGCTTGTCGTCATTCGGACCAATCCTGTCGTGCCCAGACCACAACTACGCTTATGCAGGGCTCTCAACACTATAACCCTTCTAAATTCCCAGTCAATTAAAAGCAGGTCATTCAATTAAATGGCATTTAGTAGCGGAGCTAATCCCTCTACCTGGCAAAAAGGGCAAAACAAGAAAGTGGTTGGCGAAAATGAATCAAAAAATTTATTTTTTGTCAAGAATATTTTTATAAAGAATAACCGCTTTCTTGTTTTGCCCTTTTTGCCAGGTAGAGGGATTAGCTTCGCTACTAAATGCCATTTAATTGAATGACCTGCTTTTAATTGACTGGGAATTTTAGAAGGGTTATAGTGTTGAGAGCCCTGCATAAGCGTAGTTGTGGTCTGGGCACGACAGGATTGGTCCGAATGACGACAAGCACTGTCATTGGTCAATTTGAAAAGGCTATCCCTGCGATACTTAGTTTGAGTACTGTACAGTGGTGTCCAAAAAAATCTACCCAATGCATACCCTAGAGATCGCTTATCCAATTATTTTTTCTTCGATTTTACTGGCAAGCGGGTTTGAACTTCTCTTTCATTCCCTTCTTTCGTGTCCAAACCAAACTGGACTCTTAAATTGTGTTCAGATTAAGAGAAAAATTTTCCCTTCTAATTTTACACATTTCAC
This sequence comes from Lepidurus apus apus, assembly GCA_022832285.1. Taxonomy (NCBI): domain Eukaryota; kingdom Metazoa; phylum Arthropoda; class Branchiopoda; order Notostraca; family Triopsidae; genus Lepidurus; species Lepidurus apus. Next base: position 93,447 of record JAGJRO010000150.1, on the reverse strand, counting down.
TGTAAAGCGAAGAGCCTAAACAATGAGAAAGTCAGTTTTGAATTGCAATTACACATTGAATCTCTTCGTAAATCATTTTAAAATGTCAAAAACAACTCTTGAAAAAAGGGGTAGAATTGTTACGTTTCCTTTATTGGCTAGTGCACCATATTAAAAAAGTGACTTTATGGGTAAACTTTTCTACAATGTTTACAGCTAACGAACAAAACCATCTTTCCTTGGTCTGAACACGCTTTAGGAGTTCGGTTTGGTTTGGACACGAAAGAAGGGAATGAGAGAGAAGTTTAAACCCGCTGGCCAGTAAAATCGGAGAAAAAATAATTGGATAAGCGATCTCTAGGGTATGCATTGGGTAGATTTTTTTGGACACCACTGTACGTGCTGACGAAAATTTTGGCTCGTAAACTTTCTTTACCAATGCCGATAAGCAGTCATTTGCGCGAAAGCTCTGCCCATGTGCTTCATGCTCTGCCCATGCCCAAGTGCTTCACTTTCGGCAACTTTATCACTTTCAATATCATCTCGTCTTACCATGAACGAGCTGATGTTTTTAAGCGAAGCCACAGTCTTTTCAGCACTCTTGTGTTTCTGACTTCGTATATTCTGGTTGATATCGTGTCTACCCCCATGAGCAATGGATAAACGAACATTATCCTCCAAGTGTCTCGAGGCATTATCCTCCAAGTGTTTCCAGGTGTGTGAGGAACCCTTTGAGCAAACCAAATCGAATGCGAGGCAGGAACCAAAGTAGGGGCTTCCTATGAAATACTGTCCTTCTCCAGGTGTCGTGAGGAATCCTTCCAGGTTTGGGCAACAAAACCGGACCCTAGAGCGCAGCCAATTCGCAGGGGACCGCATGGCCTCCGGCTTCGGCTCGGAACGCCGGAGGCTGCGGAACTGCGAACCGCCCCCTAGGTCCAAGGGTAGACAGAGGAAAAAAGGAAGAGAAGGGAGGATGGAGTGGGTATCGAAGCGCCGACAGCCGACTTCCTTGCGTTCCGCGACGAACGCCGCGCCGACCCCGCAACGGATCGGGCCGAGCCTGACTGTGAAGACGGACTGTCTCCTTCAGACGGTGGAGAGAGCGCAGCGAGAGGCAAGTTCTCCGCCTGGGAAGTTTCCATCTTCACCGATGGAAGATGACTGACCAAGCTCTGCAATTGTCCTGGCCTTAAATACCAACCGGGAGAGGCGTTTGAAAGGTTGTGACCTAAGGGATGCAAACAAAGAAGAACAACGCCGACCTTGGAGCCAAGGTAATCTGAGTGACCCAGGTCAAGACGACCAGGGCAGCGCGACCGAGCCAAGGAGACGTGCAGAAATGCAAGGCATGCATCTTGGGGAAGACAAGCGAGGAGTCCCTCGACGCCTAACTTGTCGATAATATCCTTTTACCATCCTTCGACGGCAAAAGATCAATTACAATGCTGGCAAACAACTTTTGACCCGTCACTACAAAGATTGTCCACTTTAATGAACTTAAACTCCTTTTGGAGATCGTCATTAAAAGTACAGCTTCGTTTTTTAGACATTGTACGCGTTAAAACACTGACACCGCCAATTGATCAGAAACTAGCAAGTTAGTAACAGGGAACACAAGCAAACGCTTTGGCTAGCAACCGTTGCGCTTCACATCCGTAAGTGTTGCGAAACCAACTCGCAAGTGGGGAGGGGGGGTCCGAGACGTTTTTTCCCCCCAGTTTTTAGCTTCTACTCTTTCTCAGCCTCGAGAACGGTGGGGGAAAAAACGATTTAGTAGCCCAAACGGTGAGTTCAATCCGCAAGGAAGGCGCGGTGTTTAACAGTCGGTCTACTACTGCAATTCATGACTTCGACAAAGGACTTCAGTACAGTAATAGTAATTTATTATTGATAAAAGTGGAAGTAAATTTGAAAAACGGGACAAAACCAGCATTTTGATAAAAAAAACGGGACGGCCAAAAAAGAGCCAAAAAACGGGACTGTCCCGGCCAAAACGTGACGTTTGGTCACCCTAACACAAATGTAATTTTTATCTCGGATTTCCGAAACTGGAGAACCTGTTGCCCTTTTTAAAGGGGGAGTAAGGTTTCAAAATGAAAAAATATGTGTTATAGAAGAGACCAAACTACATGTTCTGGCTGAAGAACCCCTATGTCAATTATGCATATTAACCGAGTAATTAATTATTTAGCGGTTTAAGCTCCGCCCCTTTCCGCCAAATTTCAAATTTTCCTATGCTTATAACATTGGGGGACAGTTGGCCGGAGACCTAGCGCCTTTACCTATGCGCGCATTCAAAATCGATCTCGGTTCTCATACGGAAGGCATGAACATCTTTCTTTTGAATGCTTAAACAAGTCTGTATGTGCTTTGGTTAATTGACAAGCTCAATCACAAAAAACGACGTTTTCTTCGCGCCATCGCGGGATCGCCGTCCTGCCGGGCCGAGGCCCGCGCATGAGAGCCTTTGGGCAAGTTTCGGGTCGGCTTCGAAGTCGAGAGCCCATCCCCTGGCAGTGGGACCGAACGCGGCGGTTCCGACTAAGCGGGTAACGCTTCCTACATGGCGTTCAGCGGAGCCCGCAAGTCGCGGCGCGAAGAAAAAAACCTTTTTTTGAGATTGAGCGTATAAATTAACCAAAGCACTTACAGACTTGTTTAAGCATTCAAATAAAGACGACGATGATGTCCCTATGAGAACCGGGATCGATTTTGAATGCGCTCATAGATTTTGAAGGCGCTAGGCCTCCGGCCAACTGTCCCCCCGTGTTATAAGGATAGGAAAATTTGAAATTTGGCGGAAAGGGGCGGAGCCTAAACCGCTAAATAATTAATTACTCGGTTAATATGCATAATTGACATAGGGGTTCTTCAGCCAGAACATGTAGTTTGGTCTCTTCTATAACATATATTTTTTCATTTTGAAACCTTACTCCCCCTTTAAACGTTTGATGACCGACATCTGTCAGTAATAGCATAAACTATTCCTGAAAAACAAGGCAGCGTGCGCATGTTTTGGTTCAAGTTTTTGTGTGAATTTTAGCGTTAATTGTTTGCTAGTTATGGAAATAGATAACGCATTTTTATTACCGTCGCCTAATTGGTACTTAAGCGCAGTTGTTGACTGCCAAGTTAGCGATGGACAACTTGCTTATGGATCGCGCCATAGCGTTGTCATTGTAAATCTGAAAAATGGCGTGGGTTTACCAGAAGTTCGAATATTTCCTACTGTTCATAAAGAAAGAGTGACAGGTATAACCAATTCCTCAACTTTATTAAGTCTTTTATTATAAAAGTTAATCTATTTTAAGCTAAAAACAAACTGTTAAGTCGACTAAAACTCCTGAAAAATATCTGCTATGAATTAACTGGCCAATTATATGTGCCTGATACAGGTGTTCAGTGGAATCCTGCTGGAACGAATAATGGCGAACAAGTATCCCTAGTAAGCTGTTCCGATGATGGGAGCGTAATTGCGTGGAACACGAGTGAAGAAAAACCCGTATTTCAACACAAACAACACGAAGTAATGAAATATTTTCATGAAATTAAGTTAAATATATTAATGTCCATTATGTAGAAGGAAAAAATGTGCGGGATTTCGTGGTCTAAATCTCATCCCAAGTTAGTAATTTCCTGTGATCATGGGAGTGGAGTAATCGTATGGAATTTGGACTCGAATTCAACCCGAAAATTGAGTTTTGGCAAAATCTGTCCATTGACTGTGTCGTGTAGCCCACATTGCCCCAAAACCATAGCTTTGGGGTGTAAAGGGGGCCTCTTGTACATATGCGATATAACAGGTAACTTAGTGTCATGCCGGTATTATAAATTCTGGAGAAAAAATATTAAACTTTTACTAAACAGGCACTGGGAAGATCCTGCATCGATTACGTGGCCATGATGAAGATATCCAATCGCTTTCCTGGTGCCCAGAGTTGGTAACGTCCATTACAAATAGCGCTTCTTCTTCCGAAGCTCAAAACTGGCGTGAAAAAGATCAATCCAAGGATTCGCTGATCGCTACTGCCGCCAAAGATAAAACCATTCGATTTTGGAATATCAAAGAAGGTCGCTGTGTTCTTGTGCTAAAATTGCCTACCAAAACAGGGATCTACAAACCCAAAACAATGCAGGTAACTATCTAAATTTCTTCTTCATAATATTCTCTTTAATTGCCAGAAACATTTACTTAGGATGATCGTAAAACAGTTTGGGTGGCATTGTGGTGGGCGAATTCTACCAAACTTTTCTCTTCTGGTCTGGGAGGAGAGTTATTAAGCTGGAACGTAGAAAGTTTGGTCGAGTCTAAAGAGCAAAAATGGTCAGTGGTCCATTCCAAACACGCCAGGGGTTTATTTAACATTTCAGGTAATAAAACTAAACAAAGATTAAGCAGGATAAGCTAATTTAACCCAACTAACCACAATTTGGTGCTCTAACAACAGGATTTACTATGGGAGAGTCACTTAGAATCTTTACAGCAGCTCAAGATCGACAGATTGTGTTATGGAACTCACAAGACGAGAAAGATTCCAAGACTCTGTACACCGTTGGTGGTTTTGTGTACTGTGTAGGCTTTTCTCCCGTAGATCCAGCTAGGTAAATACCTAAACTACCTAATTTATCGATTTTTATTGTTAAAGTCAACTGCTATTAGGTTAGCAGTAGGAGTTGGTGATAATATGATCCGTGTAATGAACGTAGCAGCGTCTCCGCTGGAAGTCACAAGTCTTTGGCAAGGCATTCGTGGGAAAGTTACCGCTGTAAGCTGGATTTTGACTTTAAACGTTCTATTTACTTTAAAAAACGTTTTATTTACTTTATTAAACATTAAAAACTGTACTTTGCATTAAGTTAAAGCATAGCGAGTTACTTATTTTGGTTATTGTAGGTTGCCTGGCACCCAGAAAGGGAAGGAAAGATAGCTTTTGGCACCGAAGAAGGTCGAGTAGGGTTATTTGATGTGTTAACTACTAAAAACCCCTTGTTGTCGCCCATGACACATAAAAGTACGGTCTATTGTGTAACATGGGGTCCAAGGTATTCTTCCAAAGGTAAAAAAATTTATATTTGAGTCGATATTTGTCAAGTTTTAGACCTAAGAACCCTTTGATTACATTAGGAGAGCATTTTGGGAACCAAATTGGACTTTACTCTTGTGGGCAAGGGCAGATTTTCATCCATACTTTCCAAAATAAGGAGCAAGAAGAAGTGGTTAACTTCCACAAACTGCTATCGAGCACTGGCCGAGCCACAATACCTTCTGAATTGGCGTGGAACACAGATCAAAGCTTATTTGCCGTTGGCCACGAAGATGGGTAAGGAAATTTTTTATCAACATTCCCGTAATTCGTCTTTTGGCTGAAACTTCGACTTTTTTAGGACAGTAGATGTCTATAAAGCCGCTAACTTGCAACTAGTGAGCATCATAATGGCCCATAAGAAGCTAATACAGTCCTTGCAGTGGCATCCATCCTTCACAGCTGCTTCTTCAGATGTTTCAATTTTTACGAACTACTTGGCTGTGTCGTCAAACGATTCTGTCATCAAAGTTTACGATCTAAATGCTGCCATAACCTCCGAGCGTAATGTTTATGCGTTTCAACAATTACTAACTGGTTTAATTTCGGGCGAATTTTAGAGCAAGATTCAAATGTAGAAGGCAATTCGGGGGCTTTATCCATGGCTCCTTTAGTATGTACCTTCTCTGGACACAAAGAACGCGTCGTTTCAGTAGCGTGGAGTCCTCACATTGATGGGAAACTGCTTTCTGTCTCATACGATGGAACAGCTAAAGTAGAAACGCATTTTTGAATTGATCTTGATTTTTTTAATTAATTTTTTTAATATTTTGTCTCACTTTCGCTTGTAAGGTATGGGATATCTTAGAAGGCAAAGCTGTTGCATCGTACGACCGTTTTCATGGTCGTCTTTTCGCGTGTGGATGGAATCCCTTGGAAGAGGGCGTGGCTTTGATTGGAGGCGAAGATTTTCTGTTGTCTGCGTGGTATATTCATGGGACCAATGATCTCGACACAAATCTTTCCCGTAATTAAGCATATTGTTGAATTTCAATAATTGCAAAGAATGTTTGTAAAATTTTAACCATCGTTTGTAAAAATCTGACAAAATTTTCATCCAACGTGGGAGATTTTTTGTAAGATTTAGAAGGATTTTGAAAGATTTTTACCTTTTTGAAGGAGTTTGAAAAATTAATTAATGGAAAATTGATGGAATTTATTCTATTTTCTAGGATCTAGACCCAAAAAAAATCAAATGAAAGTGAAGGGGGCGGGATCCGGTCTCGAAAACGGAAAGAAAACTTCCAGTGATGTTGCGGTGGCTTCTTTGGAATCAACTGGTAATTACTTGCTATCGGAATGTACATTTACAAACTAAATTACTACAAAATTTAATTTCGCTTTTTTTTTTTTTTCTTTTTTTTTTTGCTTCCAGGTGCAAAGAAAAAGGTAAAGTCGTTATTTTCGGTGAGTGCAGCCTTAGAAAATAGGGGCAGGCCTGCTCAACTCGACGATTGCAGGATTCTGGCCGATTGTGCTGAACCCAAAATGGTCATTGAGCAAATGCGCAAACCGGACGTGGAACATTTGGGCTTTTATGGAGATTCCGAAGCCCTAAAATTGCTCTTGCAACAAGAAGGTAAGATATTCTAATAACTGTTCTAAAGCAGAACCTGAACGCAAGGTATTTATATAGAAAAGCACCACCTGAATGTCGGCAATTGGGAACAGTTTGTTACTTTGCGAATGTGGCAAGGCCAATTAGCTGAGGCGCTACAATTAGCCGCAAAACAACGCAAATTGAATGATTGGATGGTGTCCTTGGCTCCTCAAGTTTCTTTAAGGTAAGCACTTCCGACTGAACAGGTTATTTTGGTTTAAATGAATCATAATTTGCGTAGTTTTTGGGGAGAATTATGCCAAAAGTACGCAAATCAACTGTACCAAGAAGGAGATCCACGGAAAGCCTCATCTTATCTCATTTCTGTCAACAAGTGGGACGAAGCGCTTGAAATGCTCACTTCTAAAGGTCATTTTCGTGAAGCAGTAGCTATTGCCAAGAACCGGTGGGAAGATGGAGACCCACGATTGAAGGAGCTTATGGAGGCATGGGCCAAAAAAGCTGCTTCAGATGCTCACATGGAACAAGCAGCAAAATGGTAATTTTTTTAAACAAAAAAGTTTTTTTATTAGTATTTATTGCACTATTATTATCGTTAAAACAGTTATTTGAGTCTGGGGAAATGGACAGACGCAGCTTCAGCTATCGCGAAGAAAGGAGATGTGCCTGGTTTGGCGCTAGCTGCTGCGCTGCTTAAGAAAGAAGGATTGAGTCCCATGGCTAAAGTGTATGCATCTCAAGCTATTTATGAGAGTTTGATGAAGAATGATTGGCCTTTAACGTATCAGGTTATTGAAGATATTCCCGAAACCGAGGTAAAACTTCCTTAAAAGCGTGTGATTTTAATTGTTTTTTTAATTTCTTTTTTTGTTTTTCAGTGGTATTATCCTGTGATTTCAGCCCACGAGTTCCTAAATTCGCCAGAAGCAGCGACAGCGAGTTCAACTCCAATGAATGGATTAACGGCACTAGCAGCTATTTATGAAGGAAAACCATGGATGGGCAAAGCGAGGGAGTATTACGATATGGTGCTCAAGAATCTGTTGACGTCCCAACCTCCAAAGTTGGCCAAACCAGTAGAGCTTTTTAGTAATTAAAAAAAATAATATTGTTAGTGATTTATTATTCGTATAGGGCATGATTTATATCGCATCGCAGATGGCAGCCGCTGTCTTATGCCAATGGTCAGTCCAGTTACGTTTCCAGCACTTGAAAAACGTAATTGAAGCCATTCCGCTTTCTCAAAACGCAGATTTTGCTCAAAACCTAGCGGATATACTACTTCCTCGAGGTAAGTTTTATGCAAGGTTAGATGCATTGTCTCGTTCCTGTTGTCTACTTTTTATTTCAATTTTCCAACTCGAATGTGTTTTTGATTTTTATATACGGGATTTATTAAGCATAGTTTTCTGTGGTTTTTAAGTTCGGAAGTTAGTTAATCATGGTTAATAATATTCCCAATAATATGATGTGATAGTCAGTTTACATATTGTATTTAAATTGCTATCAGCGGGACTGGTACAAGTTAGGGGAGAGGGACAGGGGGAAGATCTGGGGTGACGGGAATAGGTCGGGGATGACGTTGGGTAGCGGGTCTGGCTAGTGGCTCGGGTATCGGCGGCTGGCTTCGGTTGATGGCTTCGGCTGGGCTTCTGGTGGTCTCGATAGACGGTGGTGGAAAAGCTAGAGCTTTGACTGCGGCTGAGGAGCACTGTGGGAGTACTGGTGGAACTGGTAATGAACAGGGGTGAACTGATGGAACTGGGAATGAACAGGGGGTGAACTGAAGCTCCTTGACGTTCCGTGGGTCCGTATTTATAGGCCGGTTGGACATCGGAATCGGGGTGCGCCTTGGTTGCGTCTACCCTCTGTGGCCTCGATTGGTAACCCGTTTTTTAGGCTTGGGTTACGTCCTTGGGTTGGCATCGCTGTTTGCTTTCTCTTGCGTCGTTGGGCTCTGCTGTGTCCAGATCGTTATCCCTGCCCTAGTTTAGGCTTGGGTTGCGAGGGGGTTTGGGATACTGGTTTAACCTAAGATTACCTTTGGACTTTGGACTACGGATAGACATTCACGAGGGTTCTGGCCTCGGCACGAGAGATGTCTTTACGTTGTCCTTTTTATGTTAGTTACATGTAGCTAGCGTTATGGTTAGAAGAGTTTATCATATGATAAGTGTTAGTTTATTAACTCTTCCTATTATATCGTTATCGAGATTTAAATTTATACGTTTACTAATTCTGCTCCTTACAATGATAAGAAAGTAGTTCACATTTTTTAATAAAAAATAAGTAGTTTTGCATTGTTAGTAATAACTTGACGTGGAAATTTCGTATATATTTGTATTTTGTTGTTTAGATTCTTATTCTTATCTTCGGCTTGTGCAATTTTAATGTCTAAAACGTTCTGTCATTAGGGCCTGCTGAATGGGATTGCCAGAGCGAGACTAGCGAACATTCTACGCAGGACTACGATTTGAGTGCCTCAATGACAGCGTTACAGTTACAAGTTACGTCCAACAACCCAACGCAACCAACAGAAGAAGCTCCTCCCTCCATCCCCGATTTGCATCCTTCTTCTCCAGTCCAAGATTAAGATTCGAGTCTTGTTCGATGAAATTCCAAAAAAGTAAAAATACACGACTCCTATTGCACTAAAACACGGTTTTCAATTCTCTTTTAGACTACAACACCAGATTTGCTACGTAATTGCCCCGATGATTTGTCAACAAGCTTGGACGGTTTCGCTTCATTCTTATTCTTCTCAAGCTGTTCTAACTGGCTATCAATAGTCCTAAATTGCCAGCCCCATTTTGCGTTATACAGAAATGGACGATGATCAAATCGATTGTCATCCGGACTGTACGTTTCTGCGTGGCAAGAAGGGGTTAAGACAGTCATTTTGTGGCGGTTTATAGCGTACGAACGGAAGAAATGCTTGACCTTATCAGCCACCTATACGAAGTAAAGAAAAAGCAAATCAATAAATAAACAAATCATATTGTTTTAGCTAACTAATTTAGAGTGACTTACTTGATGAGGAGTCATATGTGAACCCCAAGTTTGTACCAATTTGCAGAACATGGAGTACGGCCCGCACGCCCCTTGCTTCCTTAAACGCCCTAGATCGCTCAATTCGGCGTACGTTAATCCCATATCTTGTTCATCGGTTTGAACAATTTGTCCCGCCAAAAGTGGTTCCAATTCTGCGGTGGGCGGGGCAGCTTGGATAGCTTCTAAAGCGGTTAAATTGTACTTGGCTCGGGCGTAGGACAAAAATCGTTTCAAGTCAGTTTTGGAAATTCCTCCAATTGGATTCACATCCGCGCTTGAACAGTCGTATTTGGTCATATAACCGCGTAAAGCTTCATCCACATTGGCGGAACCGAGTACCAAGAGTCCGCCAGAACGATTCCGCACCCATAACATTAATTGCGCGAATAAGTATGCAACAACCATGCGTAACCGTGCCTGGATATTAAACCAAAGTATTACTATTAATTTCTTCTTTCGTTCCGTTTTTTCTCCTTTTTTTAAGATAAGAACTTACTTGGACATTTTGGAGCGCAAGATTTTCGCGTAAACTTCCCCCATTGACCTTAAAACGTGGCACTCTGCAGGTAAAAGTAGAGAAAATACCCAAAACTGCAGAAACGGCCGAGTCAATGCTAATTGATAAATGGTAACTAAAGTAGACAATCAGTTAGAATTCACGTAATTATTTTATTTTAAGTTTATGAAAAGGGATTAACCTTCCAATTTGATTGGCCAAGTCTGCTGCGCGTTTACGGGTTTCAGCAGAAGAGTTCTCGGTGCCCATGTAGCATGTGACAAAGATACGGTTGCAGAGTTCTTTGGCGTTGTTGGGAACGTAGACTGGGTCGCTTACCATACGTCGTACGTCTTCCAAGACTTGAGAATCGCCGTGTTGAACTGACTCGACTACCATACAGCACATGGAATATACTATCGTGGCAGTGCTCGAGGAATCCACACCACCACTTAACGGCAGAAAATATCCTCCTTGACCAGATCGCCTTTTCAACGCGAAAAAAAGTACATCCTATAACATTTATTAATTTATAATTTATGATATATACCTTAAGTAGTCCCATAGCCAACAGGCAGGTCCAAGAGCGATTTCTTCTTCGGCAGTGTGGTATTTCCAGTCTCCAGGCAATGTAACAGCCAAGGCCCATGATCCAGGTCCACTTTGAGTTCCTCCAAGGGCAAAAGGAACGGAAATCCGCGGGTATGACTTAGAAGCTGCAGATCGCAAGGAACGCGAGCGAACCAAGTTGCGATACGCGCGAATATCTTCTAGGTCTATGGTAGCTGTTATAACTTCCTAAGATTTTTTGTTTATTTGTGGGGTATGTGGTAACAAATGATGAAGGATAAGGTGAACTTACAACTTCTTGTAAAGCGAATTGTTTAGCACGACTGATTATCTGGCCATTAAGGGAGATGCAAGAGCAGCCGTTGAAAAGAACACGCTGACCGTCACAACCTCGCAAATTGGAGAATAAGTAACAACCGCCGGATTTGGCGGTAGCGCCGCGTACCAAATCTACTGCTACGTACGCTTTGCGGAGCTCAAAATACGAGCCAGAGCTGTTGACGAAAATTTCCACGCCATCCAAACCCATATCGATGTGAGTACTAAAAGAAAGTAATTTTTACTACTGAAACTGATCTGTTTCTTTCTTAAGCCAGTTGAAGATTAATTAATCTGCAATACATTTGCGAAAGCAACATGAAAATCTTCAGTTTCTTCATAGTTAATGGCACTTAATAAAAAGTATATAGGTTTTAGTTGAAAAGTTAATTATCTAGAAATCACCTTTGTGGGTTCCAGAGTTCTTCGCAAATTTCGAAACCGATACACGTATCGTAAGTAGAAAGGACTGCATCGCCAAAGGGAACAGTGCGCTGCCCAGTAATCGCAACAATCATTTGTGGTAGTACGTAATCTTCAGTTTCTCGTTGCTACAAGTAATTTACGAGTTCTATAAATTTTTTACGACATCAAAGAAGAGCTTTTACTTTGGTCCACGCCGTAAACCATCGAGTTTCGCGGTAATTACCATCATCGCATAGGATCATTTTAGGACGTATTAGGAGTATCTGACTGGGGAGAAATAAGCGTACGATGTGTAAGGATTATTTTCGTGTTTTTTTTTACGTTTTCGTTGGTTTAATACCCATTGAAGAATGCGAGACGGCAATTATACGTGACATTTTTATGCATAATAGGCAAGCCTACGTCAATTAAAATGTTCTGGCAAATAGGATTGGACAGTAGTTCGGCTACAGCTTCCCAGCTATGAAGTAGAGTGTCATTTTCATAGAAATGGTCTTCACAACTGTAACCACTGCGGATTGAAATAAAATAATGAGTATGCTTGGTGTGAAGGAAACGCTGTGGCTCATTTTTTCTAACCTGATTTCCAACTCTGGACCAGATCGGTAAGACGCTCCTGCAGCTTTGGTTTCTTGAATGCTAGCAATAATACGGGCTAAATTTCCATCGAAATCCAAGGCCCATTGATTTAAACAGGTGGCAGCTAACGTGATTTTACGCCCCATGTTGGCTTGTCAGCTCAGTTTGGTAAGCAACTATTTTTGGTCTGTAAGTTAGGTTTGGTCTGTATATTGTAAGGTAATTTACTTCACGATATTATGTCTGAACCACTCCACTCTTTTCCGCTCTTTTCGAGGTTTGGCTAGTTTGTTTATTTTTGTGCATACGTAAGACGCGGTTTTGGTTGCGATAGCAACCTTCCTGTTCCCCGCAGGGCAAATTAGTTTATTCCAAAGGTCATTTTCGAACGTTCAGCTAGCCTGACCCTTTCTTGCTTACTAAAAGCAGCAACTCTCGCATAAAAGCGGGTTCTGTGGGAGGTGGCTTAAAAGCAGCAAGCCGCATAAGGGGGTTCAGCCATGTTGTAGGAGGTGTCTAAAATTAACCTAACTTAACCTAACCTAACCTAGCCTAACCTAACCTAACCTAACCTTATATAGTGTGCAATACCCCGCCTGAAGCCAAATAAGGATCGCTTAGGCTCCTCCCCAAACATGGCTGAACCCGCTTTTATGCGAGAGTTGCTGCTTTTAGTAAACAAGAAAGGGTCCGGTTAGCCAATGCTCATTTTCGATCACACTCGTTCTTTGTGAAACGATTTATCCTGTCTAATGGAAGATTTTAATGTATATTAATTACGCATATCATTTTTATATTACTGTCTTACAGATTTCCACGATTCGAAAAGCGACATCGGGAGATTTAATATCTGCATGAGCTAATTAGAAGAGCCATGAACAGATGGCGTCGAACTTAAACATTTGAACAAATAAAATCTTTCAAAAACGCATCTTTTGGGCTGGGATTAATAAGCACCAAAATTGTACTTCCTCCGTTTTCGTGCGGTATTAACACGTTACAGGGTTACACAACTATTTTAGCAAACCAGCGAATTTTGTAGCTTGTAGTCCCGCGAATTTTTGGTGGGATTACAAGTTCCCGAGTGCTGGCTACGCCTGTTCCCATCAAATAACGTCTAGTACGTTTACATAATACTTAGCAACGTATAAAGCCTCTTTTTGGCATAATTAGCCATTTTAAACGTTATCCCCCCCAAAAAAAATTGCCCATACGTTTGCCAGCTTGAATTTACTTCTGCTTTGCAACATTACGATTTATTTTCGACATGACGTGAGCTTGTATGATAAATATTTGCATGTCCTTTTTCGGAAGGCTCATTTAAAAATATTTCCATCTTTTGGATTCTAAAGATGTATAATATTTTCCCATGAAAATACCGCGCTACTTTAACTATCAAGGCTACCATGAAAAAATCCTGGAATGAATTTAATGAGTTCCATTTAAGGACTTCCCTAAAGCTTGAACTTGTTTATGTCCTTAAAGTGAGTAACCCAACAAGTACATGTGCCGATTTTGTACAAATTTTATATAGCAATTTTTATTTACTCTAAAAATGGTGCATCTTACGGGTTGGAAATACGGAGCTTTCGTGGGAACCATCGTTGGTATGATTGGAGTTGCATTGTACCCAGTCGTGATCTATCCCATGTTTAATCCAGATGCGTATAGTAAGTCTATTAAAATAATATTATTTTAATTGAGTCCCCTTGCCAAATATTTTTTTGTGCTTCTTCCTTTTTCATTCCACTCTTAAAGAAGTGACCCAATCCACCAATCGCGCAAACATCAAACAAGAAGATATCCAACCAGGAGGTATATACTTAAAACAAAAATTGTATGTCCTTTGTTAAACGTCTTTTCTAATGCCCTAGGAATGAAAGTATGGACTGATCCCTTTAAGCCCTCAGATCGCTAAAATATAGGAGAAGCAGAACTTGTATATAGCTGTCCTTCGAGAATGATGGGAAATAGACTTGCTGTAATTTAAAATTCGTTTAATAATTTCTTATGAGACAGAAAAACAGTGAAAATAAAAATAAATATTTTTCGAACTAAAATAATTTTTAAAGATAAATTATCTCTTATAGACTGCTAATTTTTAACCAAAGTTTTTTGGATTAAGATTCCGACAAATTAGTTTAACAGCCAGATTTAGATCATATTTTTTCCACTTCCAGACATTGTTGGTATATTACATAACTATAGCACGGATGCTCAGCTACTTACACAGCTGAGAAAACTGGGAAATTAACTTCACTGGAGATTAACAGCGGGGCCAATGCGTTTGTGCGGTAGAACGTCGAAAGAACTGACACCCTTTATTTTAGACCCATTTTCTAAAGGCTCAGCATAGATATCAGCAGTTAGTTCATCTAATCCGATCTCCTTATCTGTCTTCGCTCGCTTCACAGCATCCTCAATGATCGTTCTAACTTCCTGATCGATATCCTAAAAACAGAACAGCCAAAATTACCATTTGCTCCCTAAAATTGGTTGTTAATGATTTCTACCTTCAGCTCATCAGCTGTGACTAACTGTTGGGTCAGAATTTTATCTTTGAATGAAGTAATAGGATCTCTGGTCTGTCTAACTTCCTGGATTTCGTCTCGGGAGCGATAAGACGTACCAGGATCAGACATGGAATGGCCCGAATAACGATACGTCGCGACTTCCAAAACCAAAGGCCCCTTTCCGGAGGCGGCCCAATCCACCGCAAACCGCGTTCCTTCCCTAACTGCCAACACATCCATCCCATCAATCTAATAAAGCAAAATAAAATCCGTTAAAGTTGAAACTAAAAAGACGCAAACGTTTATTACGCAAATTCCAGGGACATAATCACCACGAGTGTAATATGTAGTCGAAGCAGAAGCACGTTCCACAGAAGTACCCATGCCGTAGCCATTATTCTCGCAACAAGATAACAAGGGTAGTTTCCACAACATAGACATGTTCAACGCTTCGAAGATTTGACCTTTTTCCAGAAAAATATATTCTTATTAATTCACGTAACAGTAATCGGTCATTAAACAAATAAATCCATATAAATTTGTCTAATTAAAAATCAATTAAAATATACGAATAATTCGGAAAAGAACAATGAAAACGAAATACTCTAATAATCTAATAATGAGTAAGTGATAACACTCATCCGTGTTAATATATGCATAAAGAACTCGTAGCAAATCAATAATAAAACAATTGGAATTAATTGTTAATTGGTAATAGAGTAATGACATAAAACAGCATGGAATACCTTGATTGGCTGCTCCGTCACCATATAATGCTACACAAACTCCATCGGTGCCTTTGTACTTGGCAGCCAAAGCAATTCCTGCTCCTAAGGGGACTTGTGCACCCACAATACCATTGCCGCCTAATTGCCAGAAGATATGAGTGAAAACTTATTTTCCAATTTTAATTACAATAAACGGCTTACCATAGAAATTGCGGGCATACATATGCATAGAACCGCCTTTTCCTCGAGCACAGCCAGTACTTCTTCCAGTTAATTCAGCTAAAACACCGACAGGATCTACTCCCATGACGTACGTCCATCCATGAGCACGATACGCAGTGATTACGGAATCTTGATCGCGCAAGGAGGCTTTCATACCCACGCAAACGGCTTCCTAAGGTTTAGAAATTTGAATTAGAGAAGTAGTGAATTAACAAGAGTAAGGATTAAAAAATTAGAGAAAATACTAACTTGACCGGAATAAAGGTGACAAAAGCCTCGAATGACTTTCTCCTTGTACAAATTGCCTGCAGCCGTTTCCATGCGACGAATCATTTGCATCTGCCGATAATAGTGAAGAGCATCGGTACGGTTTAAGGTGACGGAGGTAGAGGGACCATCTTCGATCTTGTGCAGCTTGAAAGGCTTAACTTCGAAAGTCGCTTCGGTAGAAAGATTGCTCTTGCTAAAGTTGAAGACTGTCGCCAACGCTTTCTACAAAATACATTTTTTTAAATCCCATTAATTTCATTTGAGATGTCTTTGTTTCTTTGGGAAATCATCCAACACATAAAAGAAAAAAAGAAAAACTAACAGATGCCCAAGCCAATAATCATGAATACCATGGATAGGTCCATAAAGTCAGGAAAACTTTTAGCAAATGTATCAGAATTTAGGCGCCTTAACTTTGTCGTAGGTCCCTAAGTGGCACAGAACGTCAGCAAGCAAGCAATAAAGAGTAAATAGTAGTTATTAACTAAGCATTATAATTACACACGTTTGAAGTTTCAACAACGTAACAGTTAAAAACATGACAAAATTCCAGTTCTACTGATTTGTACTGATATAATTTGTTTTTGATTCAACTTGCAATAAATACAAGTAAAAGGACTAACTTACGCTTTTGTTCGTCGCTTGTAAACTGACATTTTTCCACGTTGACGAAAACATGCTGCCAAATCGAGAACCCGCAAATTTACTACGAAATTGCACTAAAACCAACGTCCTTTTCCTTTCCAAAACAGGAAGTGGCGAAACCTAAACATTCGCCGAAGTAAATCGATTATTAAATCACGAATGGTGTCGAATAGGTTCGCTGAGGGGCGAACCGCTTCAAAAGTTTGTTTACTTTCTCTTAGGTCTGCTGGCTTACGTTACGCGCGAAACTTCAGTGTAAGGCGCATTTTAAAGCAAATCTCCAAATTTACGTTTTTATTAGAATGCCTGAAGGTCCGGAGTTACACCTCGCTTCTAAGTTCATAAACGAAGTGTGTAAAGGTCGTTTTTTCCAAGGAAGCGTTGTTAAATCTGACGTTTCAGTTAAAAACCCAGACGTGCCATGGAACGTTCCATCTTACACAATTTCTTCCATTTCCCGAGGCAAGGAAATCAAAGTCATTTTACAAGAGGCTGATAAGAACGAAGGCTCGAAAACAGTGTCTATTCTCTTCCGGTTTGGCATGTCCGGTTGCTTCAAATTCACCTCCTCAGATGACCTTCCAAAACATTCTCATCTAAGGTTCGATAATTAATCTTAATAAGTGCAGTTCCAAAATAAATACGTAAAAATAAACAACTAAATTCAGTTATATTTATAGATTTTTTTCTTTAGTACCTAAACCAACAAAAGTCCTCAGCTTTGTGGATTTTCGGCGATTTGGACGCTGGGAAATCAATGCTCCTTGGGGATCAGATCGCGGTCCTTGTCCCATCCTAGAATACGAGGAATTTCGCTCAAACGTCTTCACCAATTTAGAAAATCCCGCATTTAATCGTCCCGTGTGCGAAGTTATGCTCAATCAGAAATTTTTCAACGGTATCGGCAATTATTTACGAGCAGAGGTCCTCTTTCGAGCCGGAATTCCGCCCTTTGAAGAAGCGCGAACTGCTCTTTTACCCTTCAAAAACTTTCCCTACTACCCAGACGGGATTAAGACCGAATATCCCTCCACCAAGTGCGATAAACCCCCAGCTGTCACAGAAAACAGGGACCCATTGTTCCTATGCCATACTTTACCCTTAGAAGTGCTCAGTTTGGGCGGCAGCAAAGGCTACGACGTTAACCACGATCCCGAAGAAGAAACTTTCCTAAAATGGCTACGTTGCTACCAAAACCCTTCTATGAAGAACTTAGTTGACAAAAATGGTAGAACTATCTGGTTTACGGGTCCTGCAGGTCGCCTGGCTCCACACGGGGCCAAAACTCGTAAAGTGAGACAAAGTCCAAGCAAGAAAGTCAAAACAACAGTTAAATTCGAAGCTGTCGAAGAGGAAACTTCAGTTGAACTCACCAAGATCATAAAAAAGCCCTCCGCACGCAAAAAAATCAAATTGGAATCTATTGAACCCGCAAAATTATCAAAAGCAAAGAGAACCAGTTCACAATCTTTAACTCATCGGTCTTCTACATTAGAAAATAACGCGTCGATTCCTACCAAAATCGAGTTAGAAACACCGGAATCAATTATTTCCACAAAACCAACCAATGAGTCGTCAAGCTTAAGCAATAAAAGAGTCACTCGGTCAATTACGCGTGCCGCCATAACTCTGCATGACTCCGAAAGCGACTCGCGTTTTTAAGCACCTTATTTTTATTATTATTTCGTTTACTCTGAAAAGCTTCAAATTTTATAAATGGAAGAGACTAAAAAAGACAGGAAATGCGTTAAAATTTCACAAGCCATGTATTAATTAAAATGCCGGGATAAACTACCAAATATTAATGTCGGGTTTGTTTAATGCGGGCTATTCAAAACCTAATTCCTTATACTTGCTTGGCGATTTTTTTCTTTTAACATTTCCGAAGGAGGACATAAAAACATTAATAAATACGGTTCTATTGCTTGTTTCTATTCTTGTTCCACCATATGGGTTTTTAGAAAATGTTCATTTTTTACCTCTAATATAGTAACTGGGGAGATCATACGAAAGCTGATCCGGATTTTATCTAAAAATTCCAGTGCAGTTATATTTGCCATGCAATGGCCGGTAGGGTAAAAAAAGGCGCGGAGAAGTACGTGGAAATGGAAAAAATCTATGCATGTAAAGAAAATCTCAGGACAGCTTTTAGTAATTTTTTAGCGTATTTTTTGTTTTGTTTTTCTGGAAAGAAGTGTGTTAATACAGATCAGTATTTTGCGTTAAGTTAACGACGGGAGGAGTAGAGGAAAATTAAGAGGTGAAAAGTGACAGCCCCAGGAACCACGTGTGTACGACTTTAAACTTTTTAAAAATCGAAAAAGACAAATTACTTAAAATTAGTATGTACACTGTACACGTAAAATTTCCGTTGAAACTTAAATGTTGTGCGAATTGCTTTTCAGGTGTGCTACAGAAGTGGATTTGTGCATGGTTCGCATGCCAGAAACTTTGATCGTAGTTCCACTAGCGGGAACCGGGTTAGCTAGCGGCGCAATCTTCTTGATCGCCAAACCGGTTGTGGTACCAAAAGCCACCGTTGGGGTTATAATTTGGCCATTGGCTTCACGCAACTTCGAAGCAGTGGTGGAATTCATGTACGTGGGTTTGGCGGGGTCGTGCAAGGTAGTCATGCTTTTACTGACGGTTTTTTTCATCTTAGGAGTTAGTGCACGGCGGACGACTGCGACCAGCTTACTGGGCGTGTGATTGTTGCCAGATTTACCTGGAAGGAGCGCTTTCGGTGCTGCAGGGATGGCAAAATTTTCCTTGTCTTTCAAAGGAACAATGGTGGGATGAATGATTTGCAAACAAGGCTCTGCATCAAAGGTTTCGCGTCGCAGTGATTTTGAAATAACTGGATGGGAAGACGAGCGCTCTAGGACGAGTTCTTCTTTGTACACCGCATTGGTGATGTACGTTGCATCCAGACCGTTGTCAGTTTCCCTGGCGGGGCTGTCGAGGCAAATTGTCGCGTTCAGGGTGGCAAATTTGAGCGTTTCCAGCTCCTTTTCTTCCTCTTCTGGTGCGTGCAAGGGGACGTCGAAGTCCGTTTCAGGCTCAGTGGAGGGAATTGGGTTGACACTAGCTGTCTCGAGGACAACACTAGCATCCAGTTGAGGAGAGAGCTCTTCCACCCTGGCTTCTTCTTGAACATAGGTGCAATCCAAGGTGTTGATGGTGGGTTGGAGGACTGGAAGTGATTTGGGCTTCAATTCCGGAGAGTTTTGGTAGTTGGCGAGGGATATGGCTACTTTCGTGGAGACAGGAGGAGTAGGGGGAGTGGCTGAAGCCACCTTACACAGCTGGACGGAGCTAGAGGCGGATTTTAGCGAGCTGATGGGCTTCTCTTGTGTGGAAATGCAGGACAAAACGGAAAAGTTGGAGACTTTGCTTGTTGTAGTTAAAGTTTGCTTGTTAGGAAGCATTTGTGATTCGGCTAAGGGGGACAGTTGGACGCTTCGATCCAGAACGGGGAGCATCTCGAAGAGCTTGGGCAGTGTTGCGCAAAAGGACGGTGCAGGGCATGAAACTTCTAGTGATTCCGTGTGTTGGTCCGGCCAATTTACGTTACGAGCTTCAACCATTGATACCAAGTTCTGAGAGGAGAAAAAAGGATAAAGAATTATCCATTACCAAATTCACTATTCTTTCGCAAATAATATACTACGTCTGTAACGAACAGAAGTTTAAATTTTCTGAAAATTACTGAGTTCTATCACTGTTTAGAAAAATTATTTAAAAGTAAGCTATTCAATGCAAATTGAGAAAAACTGGAAACTCAGAATTCAATGAAAAATATTTTTCTCGAGCTAAACTAAGTCAAAGTAAGTTTTAAAATTAACAAATCACAAATTAACTATACATTTTAAAGATGCAAATCGAACAAAGCTATGGATGAGTGTGGATCTAGTCATAAATCTCAATACTATGCACCAGAAACGCACTCATCAACAGGTCTTGTTCCCAAAACATATGGCGAAATTAATACGATTTAATGAATTCGCGATAGTAAGGAAATTATTTAAATAACAAAATAAACTAACTACCGCACTAAATATACAATTATAAAATAAATTAACTAAGCCAAACTCATTAAAAGTTAGCTCATAAACAAACTAAAATAAAATAATTAATACAATATTTATAAAAATAATTAATTATTCTGTGGCTATTTTTACTTCCCATAATAATACATGAATAAATTAAACAAGCTAACTAATCGAACTCGTTAAAAAATAGTTTTAAAATAAAAATTGAACAAAATAAGAAATTAATCTAATTTTTCTGTGGAAAACAAGAAAATACTTTAAAATTAATTGATTTTTTTAAATAAAACGAAAACACATTCAGAAAGACAAAAATAAAAAACTACCTTGTAATTATCCTCAAACAATGGCGATAGATTATCGTGCAGTTTGAGCTGCAAATGTTGCTGCTTTAAGGTCTTCAGAAGAACCCCCATCAAATTCTCACTTCGCTTCTCTTCAACTGCTTGGGATTCGGTCAATCGCTGCTGGTGAACCTGCCGATCTTGGAGGTCTTGAACCTGCACCTCGAGCTGCTTCATGCGGACCACCAGCTCCATTTGCGAAGAACTCGTCGTGACGTTTTCTCCTCCTTCCTCGGCCACAGGTTCCAATCCGAGTTGCTTCCACTCATTGACGAGCTCTTTGATCTTGGAATCGTATTCCGCCAGCCGCTCTTCTTGCTTTGCCCGCTCAACTTCCAACTGCGCCAGTTTCTGGCTCGTAATACTCGCAAAACGCTGCGTTTTGGTAGCAAATCGCTCCATTTCAATAATATCAAAGTTAATCGCCTCAGAGCGCTGGTTATTAACTTGATTCCATGCATCTCTCCAACGCAACTTATTCTCCTCAGTCGCCAGTTGCATTAGCTTCCTTTTTGCTTCTCGCTTCTCATGAAACAACGAATCCAGCTGCCTTTTCATAGTCTGGAAAGTGGAATCCAAGTGAATGCAGTGGTTCGTCGAAGGGGCGGAGCTAGGCGGGATGTTCTCAGATTCTTGCAACTTGTTCTCAGCTTCTTGCAACTTGTTCTTCAAGTGGTCTACCTGACTGCGAAGATCGGTAATGATTTGCTCATACTGCGAGATGTGGAAATCCACGGATCGGATGTTTTTCTTAACTATAGACTTGATCTTTTTAGCTCGATCCGCATACCGAAGCGTGTTGTAGGTGTCTTCGTACGTCAAATTTGAAGGAGAAACGGCTGCAATCATGACAGTCTTGCAATTTCCGCCTAGGGAGTCCTTCAAAAGACGTGTAAGTTTGGAATCGCGGTAGTTGATGTGTTTGCGACCTTCTGCTAAGGCGTTGATACAATTGCCCAGCGCCAAAAGTGACCGGTTGATGTTGGTTCCTTCGCGGAAACGCTCGCCTTTGAAGTTGGTCGAAGACCCGCGTTCAGAGCCGGCCAAATCGATCAACGACATCTTCGCCATGCGACATTGGCCTGTGACAGCCGCTATGTCGCGCTGCTTGATCCAAATTTGAAATACGGCATGAGAGCGGCTGGATTCCGCGTTATGATCAGTTGGATGCTGGCTGCGGTTCTTGTTGCCATGTTCCAACATCGATAGAAGGTCTGTAGCTCCACCAGGTTTGTGCAGTGACAATCCTGGGATAGCGAAGCCATTGTTGCCATCGTCTCGGATGTTTAAAGGCTCGCTGTTGGCTAACAAGTCGCGGATGGTCTCGTTGTAAACTTCCAAATACGAAACTGAGACTTCAAAAACAGTCTCGATCTTCGAGGCTTCCATGCGAGTATAGAGTTCCATCACGGTGAGGAAAATTATGCCTGGATTGTTTGTTGTGCCAACCATACTATGCGTTTTCCCCGCTCCTGTGGCTCCATAAGCGAACACTAGAGAAGACATTGAAATTTAGTTAAAATGACGAGCACGATCCATCGTTTACTAATTATTCATTTCAATAATTAAAAGTTTTTTATGAATCTTTTTCTTAGTGTATGGGTGTATTTACCTGAACAGTTGTAGCCATCCATTACGGCTTGCACCACCTCTTTCGTTGTGCCTTCAAAGACTTCTTCATTCGTACTCTCCATTCCAAAAACTCGGTCAAAGTTAAAATCCACATTGCGGTTTTCTTTCTTGTTTAAATCTCGGGCCTTGACTTTTGCTCCATGGAAGAAGAAGTCTTCTTCCTCTGCTTTCGGGTCGAAAATTAGCATACGATCTCCTATTACCTTGATAACGGACCTAGAGCATAAATCCAAGAGGCTGATGATTAGTAAATGAAAGTATAGTTTTTGGTTATGGTTTCTTACCGTTGGTTGGAGTTAACCTCACGTTCATTTTGAGGCCTAACTCGAATTGTTACTTTAATATTGCTGCACTGTTGCGTTGGAAGTGTCAAGTCTTTCAATAAAGGCTTGTTACCAGTTAGAGAACGTCTAGAAGCTACAACCTTCCGTGTAGACACTTTGGCAGGCGACTTTCTTAGATTCGTAGTTATCCCCATCGCATTGTTAAGAATCCCAATGTGCAGAAACTAGAAAGTGTAAACCGATCTGGAAACAAAAAACAAGGAAATGCACGATGATGCACTGAATATGGTATTTCCTATTTGCTTGTGGAATTTAAACTTACAGGCAAAAAACCTAAGCCATCCCTTGTAAAACACAAAAATGGACATATGACTGTGAAACGACGAAAGTTCTTACCTTCTAAAAGACAGACGTGGCTCTCAAAATTCCCACAGCACTTCTGCACACGTAAACTGGAGAAAAGTAACCAAACTGTTGCCGTTCAGTTTGAATTCGACAACGGGCAACGCGACAGGGAAGCGTTCTTCGGCGATTGGCTGTTGCCTAACCGCTAGGTTGCGCGTTGAGCTAGCGCGGTAAATTCAAAAACTCTAAAACAAAAGCTAACGGAAAGTTGTAATTCATGACGCTAGGAAGTAGAAAATCCATCAAACGGACAGCCTCAATTTTACTAATATGAGCGCTCCATTCCAGTTATGAAGTAGTCATTTTCAGAGGGAACTAAGCTGTCAGTTATTATAATTGGCCAAACTGTTAAGGGCCAGCTTTGAAATCAAAATCAACGGCAGAAAGGACATTATCTGCATGGCTGTTCCTAATAACGACATGAGCCCAAAAAACTGAAACCTCGACGTAAAGTGTTTGAACGAGATGTAACACTTCAACAGAAAGGAGAACAAGCTTTTGATCATTACATAAAAGATTTCGTTTCAGAAAGATGTTTATTCATAGGCTTTCTTCGACGTCTTACGTATTTACAGAATCTTCCTTGGCCGCGTCTTGCGTCAATTGAGCTTGGAAGAACGACGACGTTTCTGTCCGCGTTAATTCTCGTAACGCCATTGTTGCATAACAAGATGAAGGAAGGCTGAAGACTAACACCAGAGCCAAATACTTGCCTCCTACAAATTGCAAATTTAATTAATAAGAAAATTAAACTGTTTATTAATATTTCTAGAAAATGAGGAATTCAATTTAAGGGTTTTAAGCATGCAAGCAGGGGTTCAAGAGGTTTAGGCTACCTTAATGTACAAACAAAATAGTTACAAAGCATTTTAAATCTTAAAAGACTTACTGAAAATTTAGTACTAATCGCCACCCCAAATTTTTTTTAAACTGTTTCCCCCCAAAAAAGCTAGAACCTCAGTTTTCAAACTAAAACCCAGTTGCCATAGCAAAGCTACTTAATATAAAGCTTAGGGAAATTAAGGAAAACAACAGTCTTACCTTCAACTTCGGCAGCGGGAGGAACTTTTTTAAGAATATCGTCATCAGCCACAACGAGGCTTTGGGTAAAATCGTCATATCGTACGAATTTGTACTCAAAATCAATCGGTTTCACCACCATACGACGGTAAGCTCCTCTCAGCGAATAATTTCTACGGAAGAGAAAATTCATTATTGCTAGATCAAGCTTTTTCTTTATTCTTGTAGGTACTTGTTTCTAGACTGGAAATCCTCATTTGTAATGTCGTGCTGTCCCATACAGTCCGCGTACCAGTTCACGGCATCATGGGAAGGGTAAATCACTTCATAACCTGGTAACGGAAGTACCACATGTTCTAATTCATACTTGTGCACATTCTCCTCGGTCAAACGAATAGGAACAGGAAAAGCTTGTCTTTTAGGTTCTTTTAGCACAATTTCTTCGTCTAGTTTAAATATTTATTTTTAGAATTATTTTTAATTTATTTCTCTCATTATTCTAGATGATTTCAACTTACCTTCCAAGCCTTCCACCTTTTCTTCTTTCTCATCCGGTTCTCCGTCCGTTTCCAGGACAGAAGGATCATCCAGCACTTCCGTTTTATCCTCGAACACCAAATCGCCCACGACTGGCTTCGCTCCGAACTCCGAAATCCGTTTAGATACCACAGTATTCCACACAAAGCTCTGGTATGCATGCAAATACATCTTTCGCATGTTAACAGGCATCTATCATCACAAATTAGTTTTAAAAAAAATTTAACAACAGATTTATTTCACCATGTCCAACGCGCCATTCAAGTTTGAGCCATGTTTAACCAAACCTTGTAGCAATTTCCCTTCTAAACTGAAATAAGGTTTTCCTGTCAGCATATTTAAGGCTTTCTTCGCATCTTTGGTTTGAGCGTAGCATTTCTTTGCTTGGCTGACCGTATCGTTGTTATGTTCTTCTTCAGAAAGACTTAGGATCATATCTACAACCTGGAAAGAAAAATCGTTACATCTGAAATTATTTACTATTTATTTTAAATTAAATTACTTTATCAAGTTGACCCAGCAACAATGCTTTGCCAATGTCGTGAGTGGCTACGCTCTGAGTGCCAAAACGCTGCATTCCAAAATAGTTAATAAACCCAACCTCCTTAAGATTTTTTAACGACTGTTTCATTTCGTCTTCGTTTCCACTCACACTCCTAAAAATAACCCAAATTAATCCTCAAGAATAAAGAAATCAATAAAATTAGACACGAAACACATGAAAATTAATCAAATTAATTCAACAAGAAAGAAACTTATCTGTAGAAAATAATAACCAAACTAAACCCTATAAAAAAGGAGATTATAAAGCAATACCTGAGAACAATATGGAATCTGTTGCCTTTAAGTTGCCCGAGTTTCAATGGTTGATCCACAAACGAAAAATTTCCAACCAAGCAAGAACGTTCAATGGTTTCTAACAATCTTTGAGGCAAAACTTTGCTAACTGTGACAAACTGAGAAGTTTTAGCGCGTTTATCCTTCGTGCCTGCATAACCAAAGAGCATCGGTTTTATTCTACATATGAATGATACAAAATAGATTAATTTTGAGTGATTTCAATTTATTTTAATAGGTATTTATCGGAGGTACTAACTTGAGTTTGCCAGCAAGAGCATTGATGACTTGCATCGTGTCTTTGTTGTCCTTGTACAGAACAAATTTTGTAAAACGAGGACCTCTTTTGGGCCAAGGTCTGTAAGGCGAATCACGAACATCTTTGCCAATTCGGGTCTTTTTATTTACGACAATCCACTTTTTGCCTTCCTTGTCATTAGTATGGCTGACAAAATCTTCATGAAGACAGAGAAACATTCTATGGATTATGCAACGCTTTTCCTTGTCAATATCCGTCACCTAATTGTAGCCAAGATAATAATTTAAAAATTACGAAGGAATCGTAAAAAAGTGCCTCACGTCTAGGGTCACATCCTCAGTCCTTTCGTCACTAGCCAGTTTGTCAAGTTGATCCCAGATTTCCTTGGCTACAAGTTCAATATCTGGTTCCGTCGACAGTTCTGCTGCCCTCACTTTTCCAACTGGTTCGAAAGGTGTCTGATCCGTTATTTGAGCCACGTTACCATCTAAGTCAATCTCTCGTACCACAAAATCCGAGCATCTACACACAAAAAATTAAATCACACAGAATAACTAAAAACTCTCAAAATTGCTCTAACCACTCTAAAAAAATCATTTGTGAATAAATTCAAGAACATTTTGTTGAAGGATTACCGTTGCTTGATGATGGCAGTGAACTGTTGGCCAGGACTTAAGTACTGAGCAATTCCCACGTCTTTTTCGTAGCGGACAACAGCAGGTCGTACATACTTCCCACGTTTATGGTTGTGCTGATCTCTTCTTCCATCTTTCCAGGGTCGTTTAGACCCTTTGTCTGTTTCTGGGGCTTGAGATTTGTCGGTTTTGACGGGTTGCATAATTAGTGCTAATTTAGCTTGTTCCGCTTCTTTTTTAGCAGCTAGTCGCTTTTCTAAGGCTTGTTTCCACTCGTCCATGCTGGGACGCCCACTAGCTGAACCAGGTGGTGATCCGCTCGTTGCACTCCGCTCGTTTTTTTCTCCGTTGCTTTCCATGATTAGTAAAGATTTCAATTTTAAAAAGCTCTACTTGGACAATGTAGTGAAACAGTTAAACGAAGGAACTGGGCGAAACACACGTGGTGGTGAGTCTGAATCGGTCTGAATGAGTTGGATGAGCCAACAACAAGCACATAAACAAGTAAGTAGAGCGCTCTCTTGTGGAAGAATATAGACATGCAAATTGAACGCATTAGTGGTTCGAATACAAAATTTATTAAAGTTTTAAAATTAAACTTGAAATTGATGTATTTCTCTTATATAAAGCCCTGATAGTTACACAAAGAAACCAGGAAATAACAAGGCTTTTATATATTATGTTACTGAGGAAACGGTTCTTCTGCAATGAGATGACGGCCAAGACGAAGTGATCATCCCAGTGAAGTGTACCAGGGAAAGGCAAGGGATATCAGTATGGTCGTTGTAAGTTAAGTTTCGTTTTATATGGACTTTAATATCCAACGCTGCCACCAGCGGGAGCTGGACCGCCGAAACAAAATTAAATTAAATTAAAATCTTAGCTCCCTTTAAATAGCAACTAAATACCATAAGCTCCGCCTCCTCCAATGGCCCCACTTCCAACATTTCCACCATATCCGCTACCACTCGATCCACCTGTATGCATGGGAAAACATTAGTTACAGTTAAAATGACTTAATTTCAATTAAATTGTAATATTTTTGCAATCTCAAAAGTAGACTAACCGTGTCCACCGCCGAGAGACAAACCAGCAGAGTGACCAGCACCACCAGCACCGCCATAGCTAGCACCGCCAGCGCTACCTGTAAGACCAATCATTTATTTTTTAGATTTACGTTTCTTATACAAAGAATAATTATACCTCCGTATCCGCCAGCAATGGGACGAGAAGCTGCAACTACGGGCGCAGAAGCATACCCGCCACCGGAAGAATGTCCAACACTTCCACCAAGACCGGCTCCAGCACCACCGCCATAAGCTCCACCGGAAGAATGTCCAACACTTCCACCAAGACCACCTCCAGCACCACCGCCGTAAGCTCCGCCGGAAGAATGTCCAACACTTCCACCAAGACCGGCTCCAGCACCACCGCCATAAGCTCCACCGGAAGAATGTCCAACACTTCCACCAAGACCACCTCCAGCACCACCGCCGTAAGCTCCGCCGGAAGAATGTCCAACACTTCCACCAAGACCGGCTCCAGCACCACCGCCATAAGCTCCACCGGAAGCTCCGCCTCCATAACCTTTAAAACCAAAGAAATCAGTGAGACCAAGTTGAACACAAAGAAAAAATATAAGATCGTACCTCCCTGTCCTCCGCCAATAGCTCCCCCTGCTTGTCCTGCACCACCTGAATATCCACCTTGAGAAGCTGCACCGCCATATCCACCAGCAGCGCTACCGCCATATCCACCAGCAGCGCCACCGCCTCCATGTCCACCAGCAGCTCCACCATATCCTCCAGCGCCGCCAGCAGCTCCACCACCGTATCCTCCGGCACCGCCACCGCCGCTATGACCACCAGTGCCGCCATATCCTCCTCCGCCAATGGCAGAAGATGCGCCACCACCATATCCAGAAGAGGCTCCGCCACCAAAGTTAATGGCTCCGGAGGGTCCACCATATCCACCTACAAAACCTTTAATATTCACATCCCGATCTTATACATTGTTTTCGTAGGGATTTACCTGCAGCGGCTCCGCCACCGTGTCCGCCAGCACTACCACCCCCGATGACTCCACCACCGCCGGAGCCATATCCGCCGCTTATGCCCCCCTGTCCGCCGCTTGTGCTCCCATATCCGCCGCCACCACCGCCTCCTTTCAGAATTATAATACATTGACGTTTAATTTAAATCTCGCCTATTTAATTAAACTAAAATCTCTTGAATCAAACCTATTTAGTTAAAGTTTATCTATAAAGAAAATCTTAAATATCCATTCTAAATAAAGAAAATATAAGACAAATAATTTAGGTAAATTTAACGATTCTGTTGAAAATGATGCTAATAATAAAATCGAAAATAATTCAGACTATATAGTAAAATTAGCTGCAATCAAAACGTTGTTAAGAAAGTAATTATATTCAGAATCAGAAGAACTCAACGTACCAACACCAGACCCGCCATATCCGCCACCTCCACCGCCGCCGCCACCACCGTAGGCCTTCGTAGAGCTCAGTACGGCCAGTACCAAACCTCCAAGAAGGACAAACTAATAGGAAAGAAAAAAACAAATTGTTTTAGTATCTT
Source organism: Lepidurus apus apus (assembly GCA_022832285.1). NCBI lineage: Eukaryota > Metazoa > Arthropoda > Branchiopoda > Notostraca > Triopsidae > Lepidurus > Lepidurus apus. Next base: position 64,406 of record JAGJRO010000150.1, on the reverse strand, counting down.
GAGGAATAAATGATAGCGATTTTTTTTTACTTTATTCATGGTTAGTTTGGTTAACTTGATCGGTTGAAATTGAATGGTCTTGGTGTTGGATCGAGTGATAGACTGTTTCTGCTGCTGTTGTCTTCAGTTGGTCCTTATATACACCGTTTCGAAACGGGCTAGCGCTTTCTGTATTATGTAGTCCAATCCAGTATAGTTACCAAAGCAAAGGGATGAGCCTCCTCTCTCTCTCTCTCTCTCTCTCTCTCTCTCTCTCTCTCTCTCTCTCTCTCTTGCTTTCCCATTTCCCTTCACTACTAAAAGTAACCGAAGGCTACTTATTCTTCCTCTTCTAAACAAGAAAAAGCTCACGTTGCTGTCCTTTTTAAGATAGAAAAAAAGTATCGAAGACCAACAAAGAAGAACCTTCTTCATCTTCACCTTCTTTTTAGCTAAAATTTGTATTTGTCAGAGGTCTACTAACCAAACAAAAAACATACGGAGAAACCAAGGGGCGTCACCTTTGAATCTAAAATCATCTCGGGGAAGTCCATATAAACTTGTAAGTTGACCGAAGGCCAGCGTGAGTTGGCTTTTTTTATGTTTATTATGAGCAAAGCATGGCCCATTAAGTAGTCAATTTCCCTGCAAAAAGTTCACATAAAAAATTAAAGGAAAAAAGCCTTACCTTCTCTGCCTTTCTCATTCAATTCGTAAAATTTTGCTCTCAGCGTTTTCAAGAAATACATATATATTTTCATTACGACTTTTTTTTATGAAATGCCGAATTGTGAAATCGAACAGGGTTATAGTCAATCGTGCTCGGTGCTATTTCCAGCAGAACTTACCATTTCAAATTTATTACAACGGTCATAAAGAAAAAACCAGTTTATCATCCTGACTTTTTGGACTTTTATTTAGTTTTATTAAGGCCACATAAAATTAATGCATTTCCAAGGAGATCAGTGTTGCTGAATACATCCTTTAAAGTCGTAGTCTACTAATAAGTTTTCCTACGAAATAAAAATCGATAAAAAGATTACACAAAATCCGTAAAAAATCACTGAAAAATATTAAAAAATTACTCAAAGTGACTCATTAGTTGGCTGATGGAGCAAATTATAGAAAAGAAGATATGAAAATCGATGAGAAAGGATGAACAGCATGACAAAATTTTCTAGAATCTACGATTATACATTGGTGGGGCAAGTGATGACACGGAAGAAATAAACTCGAGTTTCCTTCCGCGACGTCTCCTCAACCTCAAAACCATTAAACTTTCGCCAAGGAGCACAAAAACTAGATAAAGAAGCAAAGTATACATAGATATAGACACACGTTCTCTGCACTTCCTAACACATCTTTCTGCACAAAGAAGTTATCCTTATCTCCATATAGAAAGCGCCGGACCATAAGTGTCTGGAGTTGCGCAATTGCAAGCGCGGTTTTTTCTGCGTCTAATTATATTTTAAGTGACACATAAAAACGAACTTTAAAAAAGGAATAACAGAAAAGACGATGCAAAAACATGTAAAAAGATATTTAACCCAGTGGCTGAAGTGAAAGGTTTCATAATTGAGCGGCAAGTAGAAATTAGTCAAGCTTCCATTAGTTTACCACGCGAATTACCGTGCTTTGAACCTTGTTTGTTTCATATCTAACTTTAAAGTTGGCACAGAATATGGAAAATCTCACCATGCTTAGTTTGTCGACCGAAAAGCTTAATGTTGGACTCGTGAGGTCCTATAAAAGTGGAAAGGACCAGTTCGCAAAATCATTCAACAACAATCATAAGGGGGCCCAGGCATCGTGCTACTTCTATTTGTTACTTCGTGACACCAAAAGCCGTTCAATTTCTCTTTCAGAATGATTTTTTAACCTTCGTAATATCGTAACCATGCAACTTTTGACGGTAACACGTCTCACAAATCAAGGAAAAACGAGAATTGTGCCAAAAGAAATAATAACAATTAAAAAACAAGAAGGGCTTTTCGTGCGAAATTGTTAATGTGTGGGATTTTTTATGCTAGCTTTACTGGTTTTTCCCAATCTGGTAGAAGAACATCGAAGGTCGGTTTCCTCACGATCTGAGGAGGTAGCATTCGTCAGTTGTAAAATAGGGGCCGAAACCACATTGGCAAAACCCAGTGGAAAACTTTGTCAAAAAAGAGAAAACGTGGCGATTCTCCCATTTGGAATTCGTCCAAAGATACAAAGGTTAGTAAGCCATCGAAAACCCTTTTAAGCTTTTTCCTAACCTTTTTGGAAGGTATAAGCTGAAAGATAAACAGTTGTAACGGTAAGAAGCCCCTAGAAATTAGAAAATATAAGAAAGTTATTTGCTTTTAGGAAAATATTAACCCGTTAGCCATTAAAGACGCTTTCTTAGTTTAACAAGAAGTGCTGACTTGCGGGAAAAACAGCTGTAGGTGTTTAACACTATAAAGGCGAAACAATGTTCTTGAACTTCGTGTTGTTGCTCTTGGTGAGCTTCAATATAACGAGGCGCAAATTAATTCGTAAAATGAAATGCTACATTGAAGGGCGTTCATTCAAGTAATGCTATTGCTATTCAACCGTAATGCTACACTGTTAAAAATTTCCCCATTAATAGGGGGAAAAGGCCCCGAAAAGCGGGGGGCACCAGATAGGGGCTTCTTTAAGCCCCTAAAATTTTAATGAGGGTTCAATCCTAAAACGGGGGTATATAAAACCTCCAAAATCGGTATTTTTCAACTCTCAAAAACGGGGGTATATAAACCCCCAAAATCGGTAGCCGTATAAAGCCGTATATAGGAAGCCGTACGTTTTATTTATTGACTTTTGTTTTGTTTTAAAAACTTTATCACCTGCGTACATTCAGTCAAACATTCAAAAAAAGCAACTTATTGTAGCAACTTATTGTAGTGAATTAAATCTAAAGGGAAATAACGCTTGTCTAAACTTAAGGCTAGTCACTAAATAAAAACGGGAAAACGACGATAAGAACGGATAGAACGCGCTTTATTCTTAACGACACGAGGACACTTTCTACTCTCTCCTTCACCAGCCCGATCGCCACATAACCACATCAGGGAACTTAGCAGGAGGGTCACTCACCGTATGGCCTTCTAGCGCCACCATACGGGGGGTGCGAGGACAAAACACCGCAAGGAATATAAAGTTCCGACAACGCTGTTGCCTGCTCAAATCGGAGGTTTATTTGCGCGTAATGAAGTGACGTCTACACACCAGTGTTCTGGATCTTTTTAAAAAGATTAGATCAGATCAGATCAATCGGCCATTTTTGATCTGATCGGCGTTGACCCTAAATTGGCAGTGATCTGATCGATTTTTTCTGGAAATTTACCGATCCAAAATCAGGCCGTCGTTCGAAATTTTTTCTACTGTTTACATAAAATGATCTGATCTTTGACCTGATCTGATCGATTTGGATATTTTTGATCGGATCTAAATTTTCTGAAGTTTTGCAACTTTTGATCTGATCGGGGTTGACAGAAGTTCACGACGATCGGAAATGATCTAAGATCACACAAAAAGCATCGATCCAGAACACTGCTATACACGGCCAAGAACAAACGATAACAGACCGCATGGTTTGAGAGGATAAAATAAAGAGGAGAGCAAGAGTGCCACCCCCCAGTATGGCCTTCTAGCGCCACCATACGGGGGGTGCAAGGACAAACATAGAAGGGAGTAAAAAGTTCCGACACTATTTTCATAGAAAGTGGTCCTTACCATGCTTTATACTCAAGGTTGCCTTCAAGGTGTTTTCAAGCGCTCGTCTTTAGATCCACATGTTTTTTGTAATATCGCTTTACTCAACTTATAGCATTCGAAGATCTTTTTGGGCTTTCGTTCGAGATTTTGAGATGTTCGGCCCATCCTCACCTTTTGGCTGCTCGTACGATTTCTGGAGTCGGTATAGAAGCGTAGGTGTTACTCTATGTCATATAAATCATGACCGGGTTCAAAATGCCATGGTGCCATCGAAAAAAACGGGTATAGGTGGTTTAATCCTTACCCATGGGATTAATTAAAGCTTGCTCATTTCGAAATGTTTTGTAGGCCTGCTGACTAAAACCAAGCCCAAACTTTTGTGATATCTGTTTTTACTCTGAGCTGGAGGGCACAGAAAATGCCCCCATCTCAGAGTAAGATTTTACTTTCTTATAGTTTCTGTTCGGTTATAGAGGAGCAGGTTTAAAAACAGCAGGTTTTAATTAATCCCACGGGTAAGGATGGGACCGCTGAGGATTTCCTATACCCGATTTTCTGAGTGTATGTACAGTAACCAACTTATTGATCGTTCTTATGGAGTTTCGAAATTGACCAATCACAGCGCTTATCCCCTGTTTGGATGGGTTTTTACATTGCTTGCCTACTTCTACGCTCAGGTAGGGTTCTCAACAAGTCCATCCTAGTCCCCAGTTAATTAAAGGAGCAGGTCAGTCAATTAAAGGCTTCTTAGTAGCAAAGCTAATCCCTTTTCCCTAACAAACAAAAGGTCAAATCAAAGAAAATGCTTGGTGAGCATGAATCCAAAAACCAAGCATTTTCTTTAAGGAGCATTTAATTGACTGACCTGCTCCTTTAATTAACTGGGGACTAGGATGGACTTGTTGAGAACCCTACCTGAGCGTAGAAGTAGGCAAGCAATGTAAAAACCCATCCAAACAGGGGATAAGCGCTGTGATTGGTCAATTTCGAAACTCCATAAGAACGATCAATAAGTTGGTTACTGTACAATTCTATACTGCCCAAAAAAAACGAGTATAGGGAAACCACAGTGGTTTAATCCTTACCCATGGGATTCATTAAAGACTGCTCATTTTGAACCGGTCTGTCTAAAACCAAACCAAAACTTACAGAAAGAGGAATCCGTTTTTACCCTGAGCTGGAGGACAGAGAAAATACTCATACAGAAATACATTAGGATTATACTTTTCTTAGTTTCGGTTCGGTTTTAGAGAGGAGCAGGTTCGAAATGAGCAATCTTTAATTAATCCCATGGGTAAGGATTAGACCATTGTGGTTTTCCTATGCTCGTTTTTTTTGGACAGTATAGTACAAGGAACTCCCTTTTCAGTGAACTTGACCCAAAAGGGGAAACTCACTATTGTATGTAATCCCTTGATTGTTTTCTTGATTTCCTATTGTTTTTACCGTAAGCTTGTACGAATGATCAGATAGTAAAGATAAAGAAATTATAACAAGAAAATAGAGGAATGTTTCAAAAAATGGTTTCAAAACAAACAAGACGAAAGGCGAGCTGGTGATTAAGCTATGCAAGTAGTAAACGGAAAGTCGTTAGGTTTATTTTTGTATGAATGACATGAATGTGCATGTGTTGTGCGTCACACGATAGATGGCACAAATGGAATCAAAATTCGTGGTAACAGGTTCTCCAGTTTTGGAACTCGGAGATAAAAATGACACTATTGTGTATTAGTGTTTCGAAACGTTATCGGAAAATGAATGACAAATGGGTGTCACTCGAGTACAAAATTGGTAGTTGGATAGGAAATGCATTAATTTAGGTTAGGTTAGGATAGGTTATAAAGGTTAGTTTAGTTAGGTTTGATTAGGTTAATAGGTTAGGTTGGGTTAGGTTATTAAGTTAGGTTAGGTTAACAATTATCATCAATTTCGTTGATGAGAGTCGTTAAAACTTGCACTTTCTTTCACTCCACTAGCTGAAAAAAGAAAAATTCATTGTTGGTCAGGGACACACAAGTGTCATTTTTGACTCCGGGATACATTACGTAAGTATGTAACTAAATCCGGAGAACGTGTTGCTCACCTTTAAAGAAATATTGCGACATCTATGGAGTTCCGCATCAACTTTTCATTTGAAAACGTGGAAATTCATTCGATTTGAAAATCAAACCAAACGGAAAACAGTTAATTAAATGCTCGATTAACCTTCGTTTGAAGTAACTATTCTTCTAATTATTTGACAATTTTAACTAAATTTTGTTTAGATACAACTTTATACTCTTCGGGGTGCTAATAAGGAAGATTACTTAAAAATTGGACCAAAATGGACTTCAAACTAGCTTTCGCTCTTGTGGAGGAGTTTGTCAGAGTATACCGATACAGCTCAGTAGAAGAAATTCAAGCGTATTTAAAAAACTTCACCATAATTGCACGTTCTTCAGCGACTCAAGCCTCGCAAGCCATGGAAATTTCCGGTGAACCTTGGGTTTTACCCGTATTCCGAGTTGAAAATCCCGCCAATGCTGCAGTCTTTTCAATCAAACGACGTCCAGCCTCTATAAACAATATAAGCTGTCCTCCCAAAAGACAAAAGCTGATAAGAAGGACGTCACAAGTACCCAATACGCTATTTCTACCGCCGGATATCGCTGAGCCTCTAATTTGCATAACGAAAATTTGCTTCTCTAGTGAACAAAATACCACACAGTCGCAACTTTCTGCCAATTTCGGCTCCAAAGATCCTCCCAGAAGCAATAGTTTAGTTACTGAAGCGCAAATGGTCTTGTTATTCTTAAAACATCGCTTGGAAAACGAAGAACAATTTGACGAAGAGCTGCAACTAGGATTTCAAGTCTTGGTCGATTTCATTAAGCTTTGCCAATCCATCGAAGACATCAAAGTACTCGAGACCCAAGTCGTCAATGCCGTCTTGCAATTCTTCGAGCGGATCATGAAGCAGAAATTGTCTATTGGGCCCGATAACCCTTTTTGGCAAGCTGTAGCCGTTTTAACAACGTGTAGTCCAGTGGCGTTGGCCATATGGCAAATCGCGCTGGCCAAACTGCAAGGAATTATGGCTCAATTTGAGCAGCAAGACGAGTCCAGAACGCTGCTTCCACCTTCGCTGTTAAACGCCAATGAAGAGTACCATTATCTGCTCCATTTGCTTCAGAAATGCTTGGAAAGCTTCCGTCAATCTCGTCCTATTGAGTTGCAATCAGTTTCTCAACACTCGATACAGCTTTTTCGACTCATGCTTTCCCAAACTGTTCCTGATCATCCCTTCATGTTATTCGGAGTGTTACACTTGGAGAATGAATTCAAATCGTTTTGTCTGTTAAATCTCTGAAAAATAAAATAAACCTTCCCTAAACATGAAATAGGAATTTGGAGAAAATAATTAGTTTGAATATAAACAAAACTTGAAAGAAAATGTTGTCTTTCTCCGTGTGTTGTGCTAATATCTTCCAGCTTTTATCTCAAGTACACTTCGACAGGATCCACGCATACACTCACACCATTTTCATAAAAGGATAAAACCGTCTTGAAATCTCAACTATCCACGTCATAGCCCACCATCAAATTAGATTTCCGTAGCTCGACCATTGGTAAGATGCTACCATTCTCCTAATTTGGGTGTAGAAAAAGAAAGAAGAGACATCGAGATAACCAAAGGAAAAAAAGAGAGAAAAAATTAATGGATAAAAGGGAGATTTTACTGATAGACGTGACTTACTCCATGAAGGGGCGGTAGGGGAGGAATATCATGGCCTGAGGGCACGTACGTATTATTTGGTGGCGAACAGCGCGTGCACGTGCGACGTAAGGCAGGGCGCTGACGCGAGCCGTGGCAACGTAACGCGAATCTCAACTCTTCCGCCATTTCTGAACAGAGCGATTGCTGAAAACAAGAAAGCAAACAACCCGCTTTAATTACAATCAACACTAGAGTTAAATTATAAACTTTTAAAGTGTAACATTTTCAAAACTGTCAAATTATCTATCAATTTGTGTGTTCCAAAGTATCTTTTAGGTAGTTTTAAGACAGAGAGGACTGAGAGGAGCCTGACGAATTGGCATTAACTTGGGAGAATTTCGTAAAAATTAACTAGCCTTAAAAGTAGGTTAATACAGATTTTGAGATTTGAATCAAGGATTCAATGAAGGATTCCAACAGCTGTTTTCGAACGCTTGAACTAATGCTCTTTAGCTCTCCGTACGTACAGTTGAAGCACCAAAGGTAACCGTTAGCTTAAGCGAATAATCGCCTTATTTTGTTGATATGCGTGCACGAAAAAAAAGCAGAGTAAAACCATAATATCGGCGTGTGACATTTTTAAATTTAATTATGAAATATACAAGGAATAAGTAGTCTGTTAGAAAATTCGTTATAAGGAAAATTCATTGTTACCCTGTCAGTTTGAGCGTTGCGTCTTGAGTTCCAGCAGAATTCCAAGATGGCAACCAAGATAGCTAAGGCTAAGCCGCACAGCAGAACTACAAATACTCCCCCTAGAATTCCAACATGTTTAGCAATCAAAAACCTTATTTCTTTTCTTGAGAAGAAGAAAAAAAGGAAATCAAAGGAATTCTTTATAACCTATGTTTTCCACCCCCAAGGCACTGGCTTTCGATTCCTTGTTCTTTTCATCACTTTTACACACGTCGCCGGTGTTCTTCCACCATTTATTGAACAGCAGCTGTATTGTGCCCTTCTCCTGCAATTCCAAAATAGCTAGCGAGATCTTATCGCGCCAAGGTGAGCCTTTGGGCATGGCGATGCCATAACTGTTCGAGTTCAACAGCCCGCCCACTTGCGTCAAATTGCAATTACGCTGGACGATGTACTCCAATGTGGTGGATTCCATCAGATACGCATAATTTTCTTCCAAGACTCGTCGAACTCCTTCTTCATACGACGTTACGAACACAGAAGGCTTCTTACTCTCCATAAACCGCCACATCTTCTGATACGTCTCAATTTTGGAATCCTATTAACATCCACAGACAGAATACAAAACAATTAGCAATACTTTAAACTAAAACTGAAACAAATTTTTGAGCACTTTCCTTTGTAATTATACATTTGAAAGGAAATAGATGACTAATTGTTTGCTGAGGTTGCGATGGAGCAAGATTTAAAGAAAGTTTCTTTAAATCTTCCTATCCTTATAGTACTAAATTATAGTCATAGAAAGATAAGTTTGAAACCTTAAAATTTCTAATATCTAATAAATAGACCTGTTGTCATTAAACGAAAAAATTTACGAACTTACTGGCAAACGAGGGAAAACTGATGACAAAAGAAGTTCTTAAGTTGAACTTATTAAGTTGAATGCTTTTAATTATTTAAAGAATTATTATGAATGTTTACCCTGAAGAAAGTCATGGTCGAACCGTCGTCTAAAGATCCATAAGAGATATCCGTTTGGGCCGCTAAATCTTCCGCGGACTGAATCGGTGTTATCATTCGTTCGACGGTGAGAAAGGCGGCCAGGTTTGCAGTATACGAAGAAATGATGATTAGTGTAAAGAACCACCAAATACCGCCCACAATCCTGGTGGACGTTGCCTATAACGTTGTCATAAAACAAGATACCATTAATGTCATTCTCCTTTCCATTTCTAACGTGAAAACATTAAAAAATACTTAGAATCCATGCATTTCAAAGCACACAAAAGGACATAAACTACAAAAAAAGTAGTAAAAACATGCCGCAGCACCGAGGAAGACAGAGATTTTTGGATCATTTTGGGTCCTTTTTGATACCTAAACCTAAGGGATTCGACTTTGGATCAGAGTGAACCCTGATAGAACTCAGAGACACCATACAGAGTTCCTCCCACACAGGACTGAACCAAAAAGCGAGACGAGGGGATCTATTATATAATCAAAAACAATCTTTTGATTTTCAAAACAATTTTTTCTTAATAACAGCGTCGTGGGCGTACTTCCTTTTCCAGGTGGGCGACTTCGTAGATTTTGGGGTTTCTCTTTCTTTTTATAATCTCGTTATCTTCCATGGTGGCTGCTTATGTAGACACAAGGCTCGGCAGCTTCACAGATGCATGCAAAAGCCATTTGCACAGAGGATTCTCATAGTAATTTTGAGGGCGAAAGTCGCCAATCCCAATGCTTTGCTACAACTAAGAAACTATTTGTGATAAGTGCGGACAAAATGCAATTCAAAACCTGTACCTACTAGATTGCTTAGATTACGCAGATTCTCCTCTACTTTTTGTTCTTTTTTTATTGAAAGTTTTGATTCTTATATGTTAATTAAACCATTTTAACGTTAAAGCCTATATAAATCTTTTGAAGAGGCTTCAAGAGCTCGTACTCCGACTTGTAATCAAACTACTTCTCTTTAATAGCGCTAGAGTGCTCTGATTTCAGTCACAGTAGAGTACTTTACGTGGCCCTAATTCGTTTTAACTCTAAAATTCGTTAAGTAAAAACAGTTACAGAATTAACGTGTAAAATCTTTTAAACTCATCTTGTAGCAAAGAGGACTTTTAAACCAAGTGCAAAATATCCAATTGTTTTTATTGTTTACCCTAATAGCTTTTAGGTCGCGTTTTATCACAAATAATCTCTTAAAACGATAAAATAATGAAAATTAAATAAAATTGGAGAAAAAATTCCGTATGATGACAAGAAAAAGTTCTGAGAAAAAATGAACGAAAAGGGACTCGATGGTGCTAGGAACTTTTTTTATTTTTTATTTTTTTGTTAGGGGAGGAGGGGGTGGAGTGTGTGTGGTTGAGAAGAACTACCTTGGGATTTAGATCGGAGCCTTGCTGCATAAGCGTACCCACTGTGAACCAGAAACTATTTCCGAGCGAAAAGTCGTTTTGTACGACATCATGTCCCATCGTACAAGGACAAAGATGCGGGTTCTTCCACTCGTTGGGCGTGAAACGGGCCACCACCCACAATGTGATGGACACGAGGACGTAGGCTACCAAGACAAAGAACCAAATTTCCATCGCCAGGGGATTCATGAAGGAAAAGAGTCTGGTTGGAGCACTCCGTGGCACCTGACACGACATAAAATTCTTGGTTTGTTTTTGTCTTTTTTTCTCTCTCTCTCTCTCTCTGTCTTTCTTCTTTTATCAATCTTAACAATTTCCAACAACTCAAAAATCTCTGTCTTTTGTCCTCACGTTGCCTAATATCACGTTGACCAAGCGCAATCAGCGTAGTTTCATACCAAAATAGCATGACCATAGCTCAAACATTTACGTTTACGTTCAAATTGGAGGGGAGGAGGTTTGTAAACAGGGGTTTGTAAATTAAATGCGATCGAATGCTTTTTAACCTTAGGGTTTAATCCGGAGCCTTGGCGGAGCAAAGTGCCTGTGATGAACCAGAAGCTGTTGGAGATGGAGAATTGGTTTTCCATGATGCCGTTATCCTCCAGGCAGGGATGCGGGTTGTTCCACTCATAGGGCGAGAATCGGGCCATGACGAAGAGCGTAAAGCTGACTAGGACGTACGCGGCGAGTACGTACAACCAAATCTCCACCGCCAACGGGTTCATGAAGGAAAACAGCCGCGTGGGTTGACTATTGGGTTTCTAACATTCGGATTTCCGGGACACAGAACTTCAGTTTTTCTCAAGAAATCTTGTGTGCATGTTTCTTTTCTTTTTTTTTTGCTCGAGTTTCTCATACGAATTTAGAAAATCGTCAACTCATCTCTCTCGGGATTTTCTCACCCCTCAAAAGATGCAAGAAATCTCCGATTCTCTCCCCGAGAAAATGAAACTTTTTTTTTTTTATCTTTTACCTTGAACAAGATGCTGATTCCCAAATTCATGAAGGGTTTGGTGAAATCGATCACGTGCTCGCGGGCGTAATTGATGGTCATCGAACCGATGGCCAAATCCGCTTTCTACAATTAGATTTGAACCCAGCGTTATAATACATATGGATTTTTGTAAGGGAATATAGTACATAATATAGAGACAAAAATATAGAGAGGAGGGGATATATAGTTTTTTTACTTTTTCCATAAGCTGACGAACGATACCATTCCACTCGCCTGTCTTGGGATCCAAAGCACCGTATCGGCGATCAGGTACTATGGTGATGTGGTAATTGAAGCCTACTATCCCCGCCACAGCTTTCAGCAGATCAATAGAGAAACCCTCGTACTGCTGGTTGCCCGTCAAATTTTTGTCTTGAAGAATGGCCACGTACGGCATGTCCTGTCGCGTAGCCAAAAAACCGCAAAATGAGACAAGAAAGAAAGAAAATTGAATCTCTAACCGCAAAAAACTCGAACTTATTTTACATTCCACTTCTACTTTTTCTTTTTTTTTTCAAATGATTTAGACAACATTATCTTTTCGTTTTTGAACACATAAAGTAGGTCAGAGCCATCTCTCGAGTCTTTAATTAAGCATTATTGTGCAGTACAAGCTTATTTACTTCAATTGTAGAATTTCTAGGATATACCTAAAAACTTCAGGCACGTTTACGCCCTGCACATAAAGATATATAGAGAGATCTACATAAAGATATATATAGTGTATATTATCTTTAGTCTATGGTCCTACACAATGTTAACAAAGCGATACTAGCGTCACCTATGGAGTCTTAAAGTGAAAAGGAAAGAAATAGGCAAAATCGCAAAAATTATGTCATGGAAAAAAATACCCATAATGAAAAATCTTTGTTGAAAACAAATGCGAATATCAAATCATCGTTATTACATAATTTCCTTCACACTTTATGCATTTTATCTAAATTAAGTATACTCGATCATCTATTTATTTAGTTTCACTAAGCGGCAAGGAAACCCTCGAGGAAAAGAAGTATACTACAAATTACGTAACGAAGCCATACATACGCAAAAAAATAAACACTACATGTTATATAGTAATCATATACGCTTAAGAATTGCTTTATCTTACAGTACTTTTGACGTTAGGTAACTTGAATTCTTTCCAACCCCCAAAAACTTCCTAAATCCTCTCTCTAAGACAGCATCCCATCCGAACGCAGGCAAGCAAAGTAATCTTGAAGGAAACCTGACACGAAGCAAAGTGCCTTGGGCTCTGGTGTTTCCCAATACTTCATTGTCATAAGCAAGAAAGGCGCATTCATCACGAGCGGCAAAAGTACTATGTATCAGAACGCAGAGCCGCGTAAACGGATGATACGAGGTGTATATACAGAGAGGGCAGATAGACCATCTCTTTCCCATTCTCCTCATCACCTCTTTGCATACATTCTCCTTTAAGGAACGGTACACCACTCTGCAGGGAATATGCGTGTAGATCCGATTAAAGCAATAACCCATTGCTAATGAAGCTCGACAACCTTCTACCCATACTGACAGTTCTAATAAAACAGCCGTTACCTCATTGAACATGGCGATCAGCGTGATATTGGGTGCGCTGCCCTCATAAAACAGCGACTTGTCCGTAATATTGACGCCTCCTTGTGGCGACCATTCACCCACTTTCCGCAAATGTTCTTTGCGAAGTCGCAGCAAATCCATCCTAAAATGTGCTCGCCGTCCTTCACTGAACCGCACTGGACCCGTCAAACCTTGGAAGTTGACCTTAAAAAGAAAATAAAAAAAAAATAAAAAAATTAAAATCAATTCGATTTTCCTTCACTCCGCTATTAAATTCACACTGAAATAAATCGCACTATTCAAATAGAACTGAACCTAAAGCTAAAAAACAAAGAAAATGGAAATGAAACTAAAAATCAAAGAAAATAGGGAAAAAACGGAAACGAAAAGGGACATAATAGATCCTGTATATGTGGGCAAGGCGACAGAGCATCACACGACATATAATCAAGTCTGTCTGTCTTTGTCTCGCAGACTGTTTGAGACTTTCTAGAACTTATTCGGGGAGAAGATTTTGGTTTGGGTTTTTACAAAAGCACCCACAATTCTTGTATGTGTCTCTCTCTCACAAAGTCCCCTCAAATACAGAATCCAAAAGTGAAAAGGAGGCTAAAGAAGAGGATTCCTTGAAATAAAAAGAGACAGTAGGAAAACAGAAAAGAACTTACAGAATTGATGTAGTTGAATAAAGAAGCTCCATCCGTCCAAGGCAACTCTTCGTCGCAAGAGATATTGGCCATTCGGAGCGCTGTGCCACTATCCAAGGCAGCCAAACCTTGTGCTAAGGCCATCACCGAGTCAAACACCAACGCTGGTTCAGCCTGGATAAAAAAAAAAAAAAATAGAAAAAAGGACAAACTAGCAGATCGGGAAAACATGAGCCTTTTTTTGGAACCTTGAAATCTTTAAAAAAAATATAAAAAAAAGTAAGGGTATGGGGGGAAAAAACTGAACCCAATGCAATAGAGACACCTATTTGCAACACAAACACCTCATTAACTTGGAAATTTGGGGGGAAAGAGTCGTGTAAACCGTTTGGTTCCCTTGGAAGCGGAGCTCCTGCAGTTTATCCAATCTTTTCTATAAACAGCTACCGCAAATAAACATTTGGCTGCGTCGGGTTGTCAACACCGAGGTAATTTCGAAGTGATGCTGGGTTTTAAGTTTACGGCCGAAAATGAAAACGGAGAAAGATATGTATTTATTTTTATTCCATGAAGATGAATTGAATTTGAATTGAGCTGATTGAATTAGAAAGGTTATTCTTACGTTTAAGAACCATACACCCCCTATTGTAACTGTTGTACTGTGTACAGTACTATAATGTCCAAAAAAATTACCCAATGGATACCCTAGAGATCGCTTATCCAATTATTCTTTCTTAAGATTTTACTGGCCAGCGGGTTTAAACTTCCCTTTCATTCCCTTCTTCCGTGTCCAAACCAAATCGAACTTCTAAAGCGTGTTCAGACTAAGCCAAATTGGTTCTTCGCTTTACAGTAAAATGCGTGAAAGTATGAGACATTTTGGCATAGTCACAGCAAGCTTTAGAAGTACGGTTTGCTTTGGCCACGAAAGAAGGGAATGAAAGATAAGTTTAAACCCGCTGGCCAGTGAAATCCGAGAAAAAATAATTGGATAAGCGATCTCTATAGGGTATCCATTGGGTCGTTTTTTTGGACATTTTTTTTACAGTAGAGGGTAGGGTCAATTGTAACATTTCGCGCTTGTTTATTTTTCACATTTTTCACGTACTTAACTATCATCTGAATGTAGAACCAATAGATGCAGGCGTACCTCTGCTCTCTATTAAGCCACTGTATGCTCCATAAAAACGTAAAATAAGATCAAACTAGCCTTCAAACCATGAGGTCATCTTTTGTTACAACCGTATAACCCCTTGAGACAAATGTAACATCATGTTTAACGTGCGTTTCCCCATAAGAAACTTTGTGATCAAATTTTTAATTATTATTATTATTATTTATTGCAACATATAAGGCAGCAAAGCCTCTTTGAATAATAATTTTAAACTCTAATTATAATAATAATGATACACCTAACAGATTGTAATGAAAATGTACAATTCAAGAAGTTGTGTATTCTAAGAAAAAATTAACTAAAAAACAGAAAAATGCAATGTTGTCCAATCCAACGTCCTGACATCCGCCATTTTTAACTTCAAAACAAAGCACGTTATGCAGCGTTGCCGGTTTTTGCGAACAGATCCCGTGGTCGAGAAATCTGCTGTTACAATCGTCTAAACCAGGGGTTCTCAAACTTTTTCGTTCGCGGCGCCCCTGCAAGCCTACCGAGGCGCACCAGGGCGCCGCGGCGCACACTTTGAGAAACGCTGGTCTAAACGCTTGTCTAAACGGGTGTCTTTGGATTTCTAGATCTCCTGTAAAATCACTGTAGGGCTATGGTGTCTGAACTTTTAGTATGTCATTCGGTGAGCTTAAAAAATATTTTTGGATAATTGCAGTTAACGTAACAGCGAAAAAAGTACCACCCGTTTTTGTTAAAAAAGGTAGCGAAACCACACTTTGTTGAATATCTCGATTAATTCTCACTCGTTTCACATGTAACTTTTTTTTAATGCTGCCTAGTGGTAGGCTATGTGGCACGGCCGTGATTTTTTACAGCCTTTATAAACCGTTTGTTAAAGAGTTATGATTCTTGTTACTTTCGTGTCGCGTTACAATTGACCCTACTCTCCTCTACCGTAGTGTCAAATATGGGAAGATCGAAAGTTTTCAAGAATAAAACAGGAATTAAAGTCGACTTATAATTATTATTATTATTTAACCAGAATTAAATATCTGTCACACGTAATTCATAAATAAGACTGACTCATGTTACATTTGTTTTTAGATACACTCTATTAAGGCTTAAGAAGAGAAACGTTGATTTATTGTTGATATAAAATTAATAGTTTTTATTATAATTATAAATCAACCTCACAGATGGCACTGATGTTTGTTACTGTTTTGTGCAACAGGTTCTCCAGTTTCGGAACTCGGAGGTAAAAATTATACTAGTGTGCATTATTGTTGCAAAACGTTCTCCGGAAAAGGAATGACAAACGGGTGTCACTCGAGTTTAAAATTGGTAGTTAATTGGATTGGAAATGCATTACGTTAGGTTAGGATAGGTTAGCTTAGGTTAACGATTCTCATCAACGTTCGTTGATGAGAATTTGTTTTAACGTTTGAATTCGTTTTAACGATTTTCATCAACGTTCGTTGATGAGAATCGTTAAAACTTGCACTTTCTTTCACTCCATTAGCTGAAAAAAGAAAAAGTCATTGTTGGACAGTGACACACAAGTGTAATTTTTTACTCTTGGACACATTACATACGTTTGTAACTAAATCCGAAGAACGTGTTGGTTATGTGAAAGCCTTGCGTTGCGTAAGAAAAAAAGGTTGGCTTGCCTTAAGGGCAAAACGCCAACCCAATACAAAAGAAATAGAGATAGGTAATTGTAAGCCAATTTTGTACAGTACGCCTGTTTTGTTTATGAAAAGTACTTTTGTCACCATACTTTGCTGTAGTACCCCTAAAGGTTTGCTTTAATTCTCCAAATTGTGAGACAACTTTACTTCTTTGAGACCTCGAAGTAATACAAATGTGGCCTCAGGTGCCCATGTTTGAGCTAGATAATTCAACAGTTTATCTTCTTTTTCTTGGAAAAGCTAAACAAACTCTCACTTTTCAAAAGTATAGTACACAAGTGGGCGCTTAAAATATTATAAAGTTTCCTTTTCTTTCCTCGAAAAAACTTTAAACAAATGAAAAAAAAGTTCATTAGCAAAGTTAATATAAAAATTCTCCTCCAAGTCAAACAAAAGTCAACCTGGTATACTCCAAAGAACCCAAACCTGGCAAGTTAGCTTAAAAGCCATCAAAGCCCCTGAAAGATCCCAGCTTACTGGTCCAACCCTATCCATGTCGATGTCTGCTTAGTGCTTATTGGCCCCACAAACAGTTGTATGTAAGAGACGCAGCAAAAGCCCTTCAGGGACGTTTCTAAACACATAACACTCTCCATAACAAGCGATAGTATAACTCCTTCAGGGTCTCATTGCAAATCTCCATCACAGTAGATCTGTTTGTCTTCGTCTGTTTTTAACATCTCTTACCATCCTTACGGACTATTCCTTGTATTCCTTATCTGCCCCTATGCCTCATCACACCAGGCTTAGACTAATACCAGGCGAAGCGTTCTTTGATCTTTCTGTCAAATAGAAACAGGCCTTAAATCTTTCTCTGTGCACTAGAAAACAACAGAAAAACCTTATCGATGGTCCCTGCCAATTACTAAAAAACAAAAAAACGTCAATCCCCTAAAGGAGCTCAAGACCCCCCCCCCAAAAAAAAAAGTGCAGTTTGAAAGCAATACAAAACCACCGATCGGCCAAAGAATTTTCGATTGGGATAGGGGAAAAAAAGGTACGAAAAAAGGCGGGAAAGGTTAAGCGAGCAAATGTCCAGTCTTGGACAGGAACAAAGTGAAACCAATATCCGCGACACGAAAACCTATCCACAATCCTAACTTTTCCTTTGACTTTTCTTTTTCTTCTCGACTTTTTCTATGGGGTTACGGAGTCGCCTTTATACTATACGAGGCCAGAAAAAAAGGGTAACACAGGGTCAAGTCCGTTTCTTAGTTGCCTTTTTTTGCCCCTCATTAGCAATAAGCTAAAACAATAAGTGTCTGTATTAGAAGGAGATAAAAAAAATAACAAGAAAAATAGTTTGAACATACCTGGACAATTTCATTACGGTGCAAAATGCTGTGACCGATTGGTTGGAATTTCTGCATATCTCGCACAGAAGCCTTGGTTTTGGGATGGTCGGCGTCGACCATCCGGAACGCTGTCATGTTGACTCCATTGTACTTGAAATCTTCCAAGTCCAGCGTCTCGATATCCTGGATATAAAAGCGAAAGAAGCGATAAAAACTTCCCGCTGCAGCAACTACCCAAAAATGTTTACCAAGGTCGTAAAAAGGTAATGGTATCGATAGTCGTTCATTTGGAGCTGCAGAATCTGCAATAAAAAACGGAGCATACGTAAAATGCGCTCAATGGCCTTTGTTTGTAAGTCATATTAAGGTTTTACTGTAGTGCTGCACTTTCATTGAGTTAGGGTTTGGTTTTATGTTCTATAACGTTTAATGTAACGCACAGAACGCAAGTAAACTTTAAAATCGAGAATTGAAGTAGATTTTTTTTAAATAATTATATTATCAAAATACCGAGTAAATTCTGTCTGTATTTTTGTACTCTCCCGAGTACATTTCGCGGCAATAAGAATTCGCCGAAATATCTCAGAGACTACTGAATGATTTCAAAGATTATACATACATATTTACCTAATACAGTACGTTACTATAACATTTAAATATCCATAAAAATCGTGTAAGATTTGTTTTATCACCTTTTTTGAAGATTAAAATTTTCTCAAACTTTCGAGTAACAAGAATAACTCTCCCTTGCAAACAAACTAAAGGAATTTTCTAGACGAAAAGGGGGGGGGGGTCTCTTTTTTCTTGCCACATTTTTGGCAATGAGAAGGTCAATGGGTACAATAAAGCACAGCACAATTTGTAAGAAAATAAAAAAAGACGAGACAACAATGCATACACTTGGCTCAAAAGCTTACCGCTCTGAAGAATTGGGGCATGTTTTCCGACCTCGTGTCCACAATGACATTGTAAAAATCCCGTTGCTTAAATTCGCGTAAAATGTGCCGGTAGGAGGAGGGCATGGCTTGCCGGATATACACTTCTCCATTCCTCGTGGGCGGGTCCCTCACCAGCTCTTGCAGTTTCACTAAACCTTTCCGAAAAATAAACCAACATATAATACTTCTCTCCCCTCCACTTTTCGTCTTTTCATCACGTTCCAAGACGATCACATAGAGCTTTGCTTTCTAAGGGGCACAAGACCTACCAAGTTATGTCTATTGCATAAAAAAAGTTTAAAATTGCGAATTTTTTACACAATTTTTGACATAAACTTTTTGACAGTAATATAGGTAACGTCCATAAAGAGAGCAAAGCGATGTCAGATTATAAATGTGTGCCTTAATTAATTCTAAAAACGCAAATAAATTTTTCACCTATGCGAAAAAAAGCAAAATCGCAAATTTAGATACCGCCTTGCCCTACGCATTATTTTAGTGTAGTGTTCACACAAAAAATCACGTACATTGAAAACACCGTTATCAAGTTACAGCGCATCCCGTAGTTTGCGCAGAAGCCATGGCGCGTTCATACGCACCCATGCTAAGCACGTTGCGCCACCTAGTAGTACTTCAGGAGAAACTATCTAAGCTCTACGGAGAGGCTTAAAGCTTTGAGTAATGGGAAATATAAATTGATCAAAGTCTTCTCCCAACTTATTCTAAAAAAATACAAAAAAAAATAAATAAATAAATAAAATCGACCAAATCCTTTTTCCTTTTTTTTAATCCCTCAAAGTTATATTCCTAGCCTGTCAATTCTCTTCAACCTAAGCCAATAAGATGTTTACCAGGAAATGGAGCTCGTAACTTCCCAACGTTCAAACTTTCGGGGAGTTTAAAAAGAAAAAAAGTCCCAAAGCAGTGTCCTTCCTATTTTCCCCTATGCAAAGCAAGGAAATTGCCACTTACTGGTGGCGACAACCCTTCCACCCCCCAAACTCCCCGTTTTCGGCGCGCCAATAAATACACTTTGAAAGCCTTTTGCTTTAAAGTAAGAACAGGGGCCATAAATCCATCTCATGCCAGCGATAAACTTTCTGCGGGTGTGAAAACCATAGAAAATGTGGCCATAGAACTTTGCATTTACGCATAGGCGTAAAAAGCCATAAAACTTTTGCATACAACATCCCCCTCGAGACGCTTCCATCTCCATTTTTTTTCTTCTCCTTCTCCTTGTACGTTTAGATTTTCCGCGGGAAATCAAATAATAAAGAAAGGACATGTCTTCCCCTTAATTTCCTAGTCGTTTTCGCCGCTCGAGCGTCGAGACAGAAAGACATTGAAAAGCTTGTGGTGTGTGGTTCTAGCTATGCAAATAGTTCTATCAGGGGTATACTTGGGTCGTCCTCGCATTGAAAAGAGAGTTGTTACTACACAAACACACACACACGCATACATAGAGCATATCCAAGTAGCCATAAAAAAGCGAAAACTTTGAAAAAAGGGGGAGCTGATCCATAAAAAAAGCCAAACCGAGGCGTTAAAAAAGCAGAAAAAAGAATCCGTCAATGTAAATGATACTAAGTTTGGGAAGAAAAGATTGATGCGACATTTTTTATATCTTAGCGTATTGGAACAAATGGATTTTTTTTTCTTTTACTTGAGGCTCCCGTATACATTAGCTTATTGATAGGAAAGAATCACAAATGGCACTGATGTTTGTTATTGTTTTGCGAAAGCCTTTCGTAAAAAAGTAAGAAAAGAAATAGATAGCTAATTGCTGGCAAAGTTGCTATGCTTGTTTTGCTTCTTAACAGTACAATTTGTCAACACAGTTTGCTGTAGCAGCACAATGTCCCAAATCAAGTCGTCAAACTTTCGTTAGAAGATTTCTCGAAAACGGCTTGTCAGATTTGAAAGCAAACTGAAACAAAATTTTTATTTTATTAGCAGCTAGTGCACAACCAAAAGACAGATTTTTAGGTAGCGTATTTCTCATAGTTGTAAACTACATTTGTGTATTGCTAATTTGTTACCAATTAGAAAAAAATGTGCATGAGTTGTGCACTACCTGTTAGAAAGCTCAAGATTACTGTCAATTTTTTTTTTAATTAAATGCACTGGTTTTCTCAAAAAGTTGTTCCGAAATTCCCCATGCTAACCGCCTGAACTAAGGGAGAAAATCTAGAAAGTGCAAAATGGCTAGTGCAATTTTATTTTATTTTTTTACCTGCATCGTCCTCGTAAATGATGGCTACTTTGGTCCAATTGAGGAAGCGCATGAGATCTTTGAAGGCGCGGTTCATTTCCATTTGACTTGGATGCAAATTGATGGAGAATTCCCGGCCACCGCTATTGTAGGAAGGAGAAGAGGAGCGAGAGTTGGCGTAGAGCTTGGAAGAGGCGTAATGACCGCCGGTATCAGCCGGCCCGACGTCCAAACGAGCTTCCAAGTGAGGGATATCCAACGCGTCGCAGATGGACTGGATATGAGGGCCCAGAACGGGGTCTGCGGGGCCAAAAATGGCTTGCACCCCATAACTGATTTGCCGACACGCTATTTCAGAAAATGGAAGAAAAATTGAGCTCACAACAGTAATAATTTAAGTTGCGTTTACGATATTGTTTAATTTCTACTAATATAATATCTCAATATATTATACACATAATAGGCGGAACAAAAAGTTCTGCTACACTTATTTTCGAAAATTAATTTTGCAGTATGTCTTGACTGCTTTCACTGTTCTTCAAGTTTCGGCAAGTTTCGCAATATCTTCGTAAAATTGGTGTGACATTACTGTAGTTATTTCCACAACATTTCTTCAGAAATGTCTAAGAAGCTTTTTTACCATCCGGCAAGTCTTTCTCATGAACACCTATAACACTTGTCCCCATTTTTGGAGAACTTCAAGGCTTTCATTGTACCTTCCTAACGTATTGCACAACATTTTAGTGAGACCACAAAGCTACGCATTGACTTTGAAGAATATCCCAGATTTCTGATTCCCAAATAGTCTAAAGCTATCTGCAGAACTTGCTTAACTGCAGTTAACTGTTATCAACCCTTCCTCAAGGAACACACTCACTATTTTTTCAGCGATTGTTCGAGAACTTTCTAATTTAAATCAGAATTATTTCTGCATACAACTCCAATATTTCTGCAATATTTCAGCATTGTTTCAAAGATTGGTCGAGAAATTCCTTAAGTTAAATCAGAATTGCACATTCAGTAGTGAATAAGAATACAATGCACGCGGGCCTGAATACTATTTTTAAACCTCTCAACAATGAAGGAATCAACGTCTTTTTCCATCAAAGAAAAACAAAAAAGTGGGCAAGAAACGCTCCGCTACAACAAGCAATAGAAGGAATGGATGTTACCCCATTATTCGAGAAACAATTCCATCTATCAGCGTAATTTGTGTGCGGGACCGTGATATGCGCTGTTCTGTCGTTCTATCCCCCTTTACGAAACCTTATCTACATTGGTAGGAAGATCGATGTATTTGCTTCTCTTGTTTTTCACCGTTTCACAAAAAACGAAAAGAATCAAATAAAACCATTTGGCGTATATAACCAACCCCTCCAACCACGTCTTTAACTCCCTTATCTGAAAACCAGGCGGAAAAAAATCCTTAAAGATATAATCATATGCTTGTGGCCGCGGGGTTGGGTAAGAAAAAAAGGCTATATATAGGTATACACAGTATAAACAATAGAAATAAGGCATTTTCCTCCAGGAAGAAAGAACGTGTTCGTGTGTTGATTAGTCTCTGATGTGATGCCATGCATGCATAAAGACAACCTGGGAAACGCGAGAGGATATATATAGAACTCTTCGTGGAATCCGATTGGGTTTTCCTTTTGGCTCAAGCTTAATGTACGCGGGTATTATCGGTGAGAAACGGGTCACATGCCAACAATCAAGCGCTGTAGTTAACGGTCTTCGCAGTTCGTCTTAGCCGCGCCAGACTTGCTTCGCCATTAACGCGCAATAGAAACGTTTCTTAACAGCTATTCCAGTTCCCTTCCTCCCTCCCCCCCCATTTTTTTTCAAAGCCGAACCCAAACGACCTCTGATTCAATGTGGGATTTCTAATCCCCCCCCCCCCTTAGACAACGAGAGGGATCTTTACGCAATTGATCACCAAGGAAAGCTTAATAGCAATATTATCGTTTCATGGGATGTGAGAACAGTACATGATGGAGGACACCATTATCATCATCACTCATGCATGAATGTTTATCCTTGTCAACAATACCTGAAAAATGTTACAACATGTAGACAGAGACTTCTTGGAGATATGGTGGAGGATCCCAAATCTCAGATTTAATCCCGTTGTCAAGTGTTTAAACTTTCATAAAGCCAAAAAAAAACTCAGTTTGTTGGCCTTACTTCACGACTTTTTTTCGTAAGAAAAAAATATCAATCTAGGGAGTTAATATTAATCTATAGGAGTTTCCCACAATATGAATATTTTAATATTTTATATATTGTATATTGTTTTGAATATTTTTATATTGGAGTATTTTAATTCCTGCGAATTATTTAATTCTTAAGAAGGTTAATTGTTTAAGTGGTCGAAACGAACCTAATGTTATATCCAAGGTTAATTAATGTACAGTACAAGTGTAGAAGTAGATCTACTATAATGTCAAGAAATATCTTCGAAGGGCGTCAATTATTGTAATATTTCAAAAAATAAGGTTCAATTTTGGGGTATTCTTGAGAACTCACAAAAAAACTCGAAAGTACCAAACAAATACAAAACAAAAAAATATTCTATAAAGTTTCCCAAAACAGAAGAGCTATAATTCCACACGAAAAAAAAGTATCTTAGTTAGCCTGGTACGAAGAGTCTACGAAAAGGTCGTAGCTCGCATTCCTTTTATTCGAAACAAAAACGTTTAAATACACGATTGTCTTTCGTTTCTATACAAAACTAGCGTACTGTTTACGGTTATAGTTAGTAATTTACATAGTTTTGCATGCATAAACACTTCCCAGACGTGCAATTCATTACGGATCCATTTCCTTCAAAAAGTCGTCCTTAAATGCTTGAATTTAGAATTATTTATTTTGTTTCCAAATCAGGCTAAGGCTACAACAGCTCAAGAATGAATATTTAACACGCCCTAAACACGCTTCTTCGAATCTATGCTACCAACGAAGAGACTCCCTCCCTTCTCAAGCTTGGAACGTCCAACAATGAAATCTCGAGAACAAATAACAAAAGCCGGAAAGAAATATACGGAAAAGATAACTAAAAAAATACGCCGAAAATTAGAAGGCCAGATCTTCTTCTCTTTAATGTTACAATGAAACATTTAACTCCTAAACCATAGAAAAAATATCCCCTTGTATGACTCATTCAAACTTGGAACACCTCCAACTATACCCCAAATTGCCTAATGTTGCTGATCGCCGGTATTTCTTTCCCCTTTTCCTTGCTGCAACACAGCTGAGTAGCTTTTTTAAGAAAACACGCTAAGAAATACAACAAGAATACAAAGCGTTTAAGCTCAAAAGTTCCCCTATAGCTTGGCTTTCAATGGGAAGATAGAGCTGAGGAAAGGGGAAACAATCTTTGATACGAAAAGTAGAAGATTTTTTCAAAAACTTTTAGAGAGTAATGTAGCTAATACTTTACTGAGTATTAGTCATTTTGTAATTTCTAGATTTTCGCCTTACGTAATTTGAAAAGGCAATTTGCCATTCCATTTATTCTCTGTACCACCAATGCAAGGAAAAGCAAAATGGCAAGTTGAGAACTGTCAATTCGCGGACTGTTATTTTCTTAAGTTTTTTGCAAAATTTCTAAGCTAAATTTGGTATACACGTACACATCGCATAGGTGATTGGTGTACATTGGGTACACGCAGTGCTAATGCGCATAAGCCATGCGCGTTCATATACACCCATGACAAAACATGTCCCGCCACCTTGCGGTAGTTAGGAATAATCAAGCTAGATGCTTCTACGGGATCCCTAACAAATAACAACAAAGGAACTTGAGCTTAAACTAACAGGTTTTGGTCTAACTCCCCAAAAAAAGCCCTAAAGAACTAGTTATTGTTCTAAAATTAATAAAAAAAAGTCACCCACGTAGAAAAGAACACGAGAGGAATCTGTGATCAGTTTCAACAGATCAACTCTCATAAACGTTTCCCCTTTTTTCTTAAAAAAAAATACAACAACCCAATCGAGTTAGGGAAGATTAAAGAAGGGGAAAATTCCGGATTTTCTTGGGGAGAAATCAAAGCCAGAAAACCAAGTTAGCCAAGTTCACAATAGGCTTTTACAGAAGGTCGAATGCCAGTCAGAGCCCGGAAAAGTTTCATAGCACGGCCCATCGAACACGTCCGTAGCCTTATTTCTCACTGGGGACTCCAATCACAGTGCTACGTAATCCATTCCATCAGCCCTTTTTCTCAGTTTCTTCTAGCCTCAACTAAAAAAAAAAGTTTTCAGCCGACCATATGACTTTTGCTTTTTCAACCCGTATATGTCTTTTCCCCTCCTGGAATCCCCTAAAATCCCTTACGTTAAAATAATACTAATTATGAGCCATTACGCTTTTCAGAAAGCAGCCGGCTAAAAAAGGTCAAGATTTGATGGATATTTTTATTTCCTAAGAAAAACAAGAAAAGCAAAAATGTCGCGCTGAAAAATCCCAAAAATGACAGCATTGTTCCAGCTCAACTTCACAGCTTACTTTATGGTAGAAATAAAACGCAAGCGAGAGAAAAAAAAGAAGGAAATTCCTTGCCAGGGCATAATATCCCAATTTAACCCGTTCGACCTCTTTCGCTTGTATTTTCCTTTTTTTTTGCTTTCTTGAAGTCCTATTTTCGCTGAACTTTCTTTTCACGGTGGGTGCAGAGCAATAGAAGAGATACTTCTCGCGGTGGTGCAAAAGTGATGCTTGAATGGAAAAGAGGAAGTGGAAAAGGAGCAGTTTTTCTCTTTTTTCTTTGGGGGTGGGAGGAAGAAATTCAGCACCAGACATTGGAGAAGATTCTCAAGACAAGAAGACGAAGAAACCGTTAAATGATCCGTGGGACATTCTGACTTTGGAGCAGTGGACTTGAAAGTTGAAACACTGAATTGAAAAAGCTCAAAAAACGTTAAGGCGACTGCAATTTTCGGTTCGCCGATCAGGATCGGATTGCAGCATTTCTTTCGAATTCATTAGCTGCCCCCCCCCCCCCCTCCAAAAAAATGGGATTTGTAAGGAGACCCTTTTCCACTCCTGCAATCCTCCCCCTTCTCCCTTAGGGGTAAAACAATTATATGCGAAACGAAATGAAAATTTTTATTTTTACCCCACACATATACGTAACTAATGCCGCAGATCCAACGTCAATTAATTAACTATTTTTTCCTTAAAAAATTGTCACATGAAACTGCCAAGAACAAATGACCATAATACATCCTTTCCTTTCAGCCTTCTCTGTATGTCGCCCGCTCATTAATTTTACTTAATTACTTTGTAATTTGGCAACCAACGTGTCAATTCTGCATTTTCGCCTAATTTGATACGATTATTTTTTATTTTATTTTAGTAGGAAAGATAATTAGTGTCGTTGACAAACCTAAACCCATAAATCCAAGTAAAATTACAGATGTTGACGGTAGGATCAAGTGAAAAATGACCAAATTTAGGCGTGCAAAAGCCTGTAAAATGTTGCGAAAATATGAAATATGGAAATAATTAACAATTTAGTGGGAGGGAGCGCCATTTATTGTTGTGGTTCTTTTTGTAAGCCTTTATTTGTCCATTATTGGTTACCAGCGTAACAATTCTGCGGTTGTACAAGTAATGTGATGACGTCAATCTGTCTTCAGATTCCGGGAACTCAAATAGACTCTAATGAGCCCTGTAATCAGACACAAGGTAAACATAAGGTTCCATTGGTCAATTGAAACCTTCCTTGTTCAAGCACGATTAGGTTTCCATAGAGTTTACTGCTACATCGTCCTTATAAGGCTTTTCCAATTAGGTTTTACGTAATGAAAGCGAAAATATGCGAATCAATGGAAAATTAATGGAATATTATAGTTTAATTTTTTAAACTAATCAAAAGCTGTTTAAATTAAAACTATACATACGAAGTATTCTACACCGAAGAAATAATAATGCCTAATTAGTAAACAATAAAATATTTAACAAAAAAATTAATAGAACAAAAAAATAACAGAAAAATTAAATTGAACATCAAAATAAGAAATGCACAAAAAAATATTACTGAAGTTATATGGGTTGTTAAAACAGGAAAACGTATTCGAGAACGTTACAAAAACAACTTAAAGGAACTAATTGCCACGAAACGTTGTTATAGTAGAAAATGAAGCTAATTTCTCAAAGTTGGAGCTCTCTAAAAAAATCGGAACAGAAGATTATTTTCCCGCTGAATTTTGAAGTTTTGGGTTTTCAAACTGAAATGACAGAAAGCAAGCTACTAGACTTCCAAAGAAAAATATCAACCTTTGAAAATTAAAAAAGCTCCCTTCACAGCTTATTGTGGCCTTCTGTGGACCTATAGCATGGCGAAGGGAAAAACAATCTTACCTAAAACGTAGAAGATAGTTAAAAAAAAAAAAACTTTCTTGACACTAGTCAAACCCGTCCAAACTTAAAAGTTAGCGATGTTTCCCGTAAGGTCATGCGGAAACTTGTAGCGTTAGTTCGGCTTGTCTTCCTAATGGCGCAACGACGCGATATTGAATAATGAAAAAGAGCCGAACGAACGTTCCTCCTTATAAATCGATACTGGGCAGACAATTCTATGGGCGAAAAGATTCGATTGTCAGAAAAATGCAAAGATTTCCAAATCTTTTAATTCCTTGAGTCTTGAATATTTAAATCGCTTCATCTTTGCTTATTCGAGTTTCCCGATCACTGAATCTGTTAACATTTTGATTCTCAAATCTTTGACTCTCCAAATTTTGAATACTTGAATTCTTTGATTCTTTTATTTCCAGAACCTTTTAACCATTCGAGGCTCGAATCTACGAATCCTTCGATTCTGAATATTTATATTATTTAATCCTTTCCCAAAATTTTGAATTCTTTGATTTTTCGTATCCTGAACCTTTGCACTATTTGAGTCTTGAATCTATTGATCATTTAATAACTTGATACTCAATCCTTTGAAATTTTGAATATCTGAGTTCTTTGATTCCCAAATCTTTGAATTATTTGATTCTTTTGTATCCAGAACCTTTGAACCATTCGAGGCTCGAAACTATGAATCTGTTGATTCTTGAATATCGAAATTATTTCACCCTTGATTGTTCGACTTTCTCGACTGTTGAATCTCTGAATTATTTGATTCTCAAATCTTGATTATCCGAGCCTCGAATCTTCGATTCTTGCATGAATCAACTCTTTTATTCTTGAAGCTTGGAGTTATTCGATTCTTGAATCTCTGACTTCTCCGATCATTGAATCTTTGGATTATGTGATTCTTGAATCTTCGAATTCTTCGAGTGCTGAATAAAAAAAATCTTGAATAGAAGTCCTTAAATCCTAAGAAACTTCAGAACTTTTGATTCTCGAATCTTTGAATTCTTTGATCCATGAGCCTTTCTTCGTTTCAAGAATCAGTTACTTCAACGTTAAAACGAGGAACAAGGACCAGTTTACCCTTACACAGTCATCTTGTAAGTGAAAATCTGCTACAAGCCGCAACGAAATAGAAGGGAGAAAAATGAGGGAGAAAATTAGGACGCTTCTCACGTCTTGTTTTCGCTCAGGAAGGGAACGTCACACGTCATCTCTGTAAAGGTATCTTAATACAAAGTACGCTGATCGACTGCTCATGCCTCGCCTATCAAACCTGCCTAATATCCTACCTAACCAAAAAGGCACTCCCCAGAAGATACTTAAAAAACTCCCAAGGAAATACTCAAAACCTTGCCAGAAGGTGATTTGGGAGGGTGCAGTTAAAGCTGACAGCCAATATAACGGAAGAAAAAACTCTCGCGGATTCGGCTATTACGGCTTCTCTTTTCTCTTTTAGATTCTCCTCCAATTTTGCTAAGAAATAAGAAAAAAGTTCTTTATGGCTGTCGACACCATTTAACGCCCCCTATAGTGCCACCAGAGAACCTCAAACGGCATTGAAAGAAATTTCTTGCTAACCCTAACCCCAACGCTAAGGGCCTTCCAGAAGACTATCCCAACGCTTAAAAGGGAGACAGAACCAACGGCGACGACCGCGGAAGTTATAGAGAGCGAACAAAGTACAGTTATAAAACCCATTTACGCGGGAAAGTTTGAGCCTAAAACGTTATCAAGTTGCTCGGCTTGGTTTCACAGCCAAAATACTCCTTTCCCTCTATAGGTTCCTCCCCTCTTCTTGTCCCAGACACAATCCGCAGTCCGACAACCAATAACTTCTGGTAAGTCCAGGTAGAATCACTACAGCCATGTTAAAAAAAATCACCAAAAGCGAAACAAAGGTAAGCTCTTATGAACTACCAATTTGTTTATTTCTGCAGGACCGTAGCATTTTACTGTTATTACTGCAGAGCTAAAAGTTGATTGCGAAAGCTGAGCCAACTTGATGACAGTTTTTCTTGGGGGGAAAAGGGGCAAACATTCTTGTAGAAATAGAAGTAGGTTATTGCTTATCGACTGCCATATCACTGTCTGTGTCTCTTGATTTCTTACTATTGGGATATCTTTCCCTCTGAATGGAAGATATTAATAAGAGCG
Source organism: Lepidurus apus apus (assembly GCA_022832285.1). Classification (NCBI taxonomy): domain Eukaryota; kingdom Metazoa; phylum Arthropoda; class Branchiopoda; order Notostraca; family Triopsidae; genus Lepidurus; species Lepidurus apus. The sequence goes on along the minus strand of JAGJRO010000150.1, from coordinate 34,919 downwards.
AGTGTGCAGACAAGCAAAAAATAAATAAAAAGACCATATTGGGTTGCCATTATTATTAGGCTCGTCTTCTACTTTTTGTGTGCTATATACTTTTAAAGAGGATAACTGTACCTTTCTTGGAGGTCCGAAAACTATCATCTTTGGGAACATATTGGATGTCATAAACCAGAGTGGTATTGGGCAAGACACTTCGATCTTTGTTGAGGCGGTAAACGGCGTATTTGAATGCCAACTCCACACTCGTGTCCTTTTGTTCCTCTGTGAATAGCGCACCTAAGATAAAAAAGAACAGAAATAAAAAAAGGATTAGATTATTTTTAAAAAATGCGACAGATATTCGTGAAACTAATTCCTTTTTCGTGAGCTAACATTTGGATACTACTTTGGATACTACTAATATTACTGCTGATTCATTACTGCAGTTTTTTAGAATGCTCATTAAAAGAATACAGAGAATAATGCGGTTTGGGTTTTTCGCTTCATTTTCTAAAAAAGTTTTTGCGCATTACTGCAAAAACCTTGGATTATTTCTGCAAGGGGTAATATTATTTTTACATTGATTAGGTGTTGGAATATGCTCCGTATATAGATGAAGCGTTTTACACATTATTGCAGATTTTTTTGGTTATTTCCGAGCAAAATGATATTTCTGAAGATTCTGTTTATTCTTACAAAGCTGGCTTATTTCAGGGAAGCAAGCTGTATTTTTGCAGGATCCTAAAAGGAGGAAAGATGTCAAGAACTTTTGCAGGAGTTCAGGTCCTTATAAAGAAATTTTCTGCTTGAATTTCAAAGTTGTTTTAGCTATATATATTTCTGCAGTATTCTGGAAATATTTCTGCGCAACTATGGGTACTGTAGAGGGCCTGAAGTACTTTAGTTAGCATTTTAATACATTTTATCAGAAAGTTTTAGGTTTAATTTTAGGTTTAGTTTTAGGGAATGGACTGCAATAATTCTGCAGAACGTGTTTGTATTTCTTTGTTTAACTACAAGATACTAGGTATAGGCAGCATATAACTATCCAGAGTCTCGTGTAGAGTGTGTTCTTTCTCAGAATTGGGCAGTAATGCAGAAAGTTAAGATATCACTGCATAATTTGCTAAAAAAAACTTGCATCGATTTTATAAACTCTGTCGGAAGTTTGAACGAAGAGACCGATTTTTATAGAATTAGCACAGGACTTTTAGCAGTCCTATCAAACTTCAAAATATTTCTATAGACTTCTCATTATTACTACCAAATTTCTTAAAATTTCTGCGAATGTTACGAGCTGCTTCGAAGTTTTGAATGGAACCTGACGCACTTCTTGGAACTGATAAATTCAAACTCATTCTTCAAACTACAGCAGCATACATATACATCGATATCGGCCCTAATTGGGAACATTACTGCAGAATTACCTAAAATTTCTGCAGAAAGCTTAAGAACCACTACAAAACTTCCAAACTCTTTGGCAAAATTGAGTGGCTTGACGAAACAAACTTAACTGCTATATCGCCCTTCTGCACCCACTTAAAAATATTTCTGCTAAAACTTCGCGTATTACTGCCAGAATCCTAAAACTATTGCAAAATTTTAACGTAAGTTAAAGTTTTAGCAAAATTAACTGTTCTATTGCACTTGCAAGTTATTTTTGCAATACTTACAATCTTTCTGTCAAAACCTCCAAGCGTAATACTGAAACCTTTCAGAATCCAAAACTATTACAAGATTTTCAACGAAAATTGCCGAAATATCATGCCATGCAATACCTGAAAAATATGACTACCTGACTGATAGCTTTCTAATACATCAGAAAGCTTTTTGCTCTATTCCATTCTTACCATTTTTGGTTTAAATGTAGAGATATCCAACAGACCAAAAGCGGATTTCTTCTGCTCCCATTTTTTATTTCTTATTTTTTCTACGACAGCAGCTTTGCTTCCTCTTTTCCATATTACACACATAAATGTGATATGTTCAGCCAAGCTATGCGCGATACAAATCCTCAACATATCCTCCCACTGAACTTGTTTTACATTACAACAACGTTTACACATTTCTGTATCCGCACCACAGGGAAAAGTCGATCTTAAAAGATAAATAATGCCCCAAAAGATCTTCGTCAGCATGAGTGCGTTCTTGTATATACACGCCGTTCCGAATCTTTTTGAAAGCCTTGTCTGATACAGATATAGACTATTAAGCAAAGAGTTTTTTACCCCCTTAAATACATATTCCTTTATAAGGGCAAAAGACCAACATTACTTCGCCTGAAAGAACTCGATTGCATATTCAGAAGCTTCGCTAGCCCATTTCTTCAACTAGAAAAACCGCTGTGGTTCCTCGGCAGTTCGGATGAGTGTGAAGACATGAGTGTATAGACTTTGACGACCTTACACCCCACTACAACAACCCTCCCACCCCAACACCATTTTCTCTATTTTTGTTTCGTTAAAAAGAGCTTTTTTGGGGAAAGGGGTTATTTTCTATCCCCAAGGGATTAGAACATATTCTTTCATGTAGGCCAGCTACTGGGTTCCCCCTTCCCTAAGACAAAATACTTTTTTGGAAAGTAATACTGGCCAAGACCGAAGTCATAGCAATGCTGCTCATGGCTCTACTATGGGTCATCCTTGGCTTTTTTCGGGCCAGTTCTTTATATTAGAACGTTAGCCAAAAAGCATGGGAGATCTCGTTCCCGTCTGTTGAGTTTCCTAAATAGGCTCAGCGCGTGACGTATCGACTTAAGCCAATTACTGGCGAACTATTCGACGCCCCGAAACCCGCTCTCTTTTTTTTTCTCGAGCTTAATATCTCCCGTCGTTGAAAGGTAAACATTTTCGGATTCTATAAAAAAAATCAACTTTTGCCTTCCACGACAATTAGAGCGACATAGAAATTAGAAATAGATGCTAGAAATAGAAATTAGAAACAGAAATACAAAACGAGGAAAATTAAGAGGAAAATAAATTAGGAAAGACACCGTTTTAAATTTTGTTAAAAATAGGAAAACGGAAAGAAAAGTAAGTGAAGCACGGGAAAATTTGCAGAAATATTACTGCGAAGATTTGAGTAATGGCTCAACGAAAGAACTTCTACCTGTTCGCAGGAATTCATGCGAAGTTGTTGAGGAGAAGTAATGTAGATTCTAGATTCTGGATGGGCGGATCGATTTGCAGAAATATTGCTGTGAGGCTTGCACTTCCTTAATGGGTAGTACCAATCATTCTTGGCAAAAGATGAAGAAATAATTTCTTACTGGACTTAAGGTCTTAAAAACGTAAAAAGTAACTGACAACGAAGTTGTTAGAAATATACAGACATATCTCTGCGACATTGTTATTCGAAAACCGTGAAAGATATTTAGTTGTAACCTCCAATACTGAAACGAAAATATACTATACATCAAATTTAATTCACTTGAAGCAATTACTTACACAATGAACTGGCAGACATATTACTTCAAATTACTGCAAAGGTAACTACGACTTTTTAACCTACTAAAGATTCCGACGATAATTCCAAGGATAGAAAAAGAAGTTGAGATTCGAGATATTGTGAAGTAACCATTCACAATCTGCAGAAATATTACTGAAGAAATTACAGAAATCCTGTAAAATGTGAAAATGTGTAAAATGTAAAGAAACTGTGCCGGAATACAATTGAAATTGGAACTTTTGCTTCGAAAACCTAACAGCATAAAATAACTGCCAGAAATGTTCAAATCTTCAGAAATATGAAGTTCATTTATAAACTAAGCACAAACTGCCACTTCAACTCGCAAAAAAAAATCGTTCCAACTTCTTCAAACTTTAAAAGCGTAGTAAACGGCCATTAAACACGTCTCATCTTTCAAAAAATGCTGGCAGAAATATTTCCTTAAAGACAAAAGCATCTCTTCACACTACTATGCTACTCATGATTTCTTACACTACCCCAGACAAAAAAGAAGAAGAAAGAAACACACGAAAACATACGGATAAGTGCCCCTTTGGATCAATGCCCGGGATAAATACAGTAGCTAAACAAAAGTATTTTGGCAAAAGCTTAACTTCGGGGGGTTTGACGAAGGCTATCTATCCTTGGCTGTATTCCCCATGTATAACCCCCTGTCACGCGAGATCAAATATAGACAGAGACAAAAAAAAATAGAATAGCTCGTATTCATATCTACTCCATATACACATAGAGAATAGCCTAGGACGGATATAAAACAATTAATTGGTGTCGTTTCCGCGATAAGTTCTTTTGTCCTTTGACCCTCGGAGCGAAAAGTAATCAACTTTCTCAGCCTTGACTTCCTTAGACTTTTTTTTTGTTAGGAGTACTGGGATACGCACACTACACTAGACGAAAGTCCCCAAAAATACTTAAATTACAAAACAAATTCTCGTTTGATTGCAACAATTTTAAAAATGTATTGCAACAATTATTTCTTAATAGGACTCCCGTATATAGCGTTACGTTCTATGCCACGATAGCACGGGGAACGCAAAAGCATTCCTGCGTAAAAAGTAAAAAAAAACTTGCAGATTTTTTTTTTACAAAACTCGTTGACAGTAATATAGGTAGTACAACGAGGAGGGTAGGGCAGTTTTACTTTTTTAGTTTTTGACTTAAGCAATTTGCACAATGCAAATTTATATTTCATCTATGCAAAAAAAAAATCGAGTATTTGGAAAGGTTACGCTCCAAGTATTTCTTACTGTATTTTTAAGACAAATTGTACTCAAATTGAGAAGATGCTTACAAAGTTATCGGGTTTGCCTTTTTATGCGCAGAAGCAATGCGCGTTCGTAAACACCCACAAGCTCAGCTATACGGGAGCCTCCACTAGAATATCTTTGCGTAATACTACGCTAAATAATACTAAAATATTCTAAAAAATTGGAATTATTTGTATACCTGAGATTCTATAGATTGTCTACAACTATTGGTATTCTTATTTTTTTAACAAAAAAGGAAAAAATACTGGATTGCTTAGAATGCTTAAAGCTAGTTGGCCTTTTTTGTGTTAAGCAATAACAAAATAAGGACGAGATTTAGGTGCAACGTAGGCGACTGAAATGGAAAAGACATTACCAATAAGCCTCACACTCGCAGTTTTAACAAATCGATCACTCAACGAGGCCTTTTTTTAGGGCGAGAGATAGGGGAAAATAGACAGTTGAGGAAGATACTTGATCGCTCATTTACCCGAATGGCCGCCAAGCCTATATAAAAGGCTTTGTGTCGATTTCTAACCCAGCAAGTAGCCTGCGGCAAAAGGGCAACTGTGTGCTGTCTCTTATACGGCAGTTAACTTTCAAGTGAGGGGGGGGGGGAGAGGGGGAGGAGGCAAGCAGTCCAGGAAATCTATATTACCCATGACATAACTCCCCCCAGTCACCCCCCAAAAAAAGGACCGCAGCTTCACATCCACTGCCAAATGGCTAGCTCTTCCAGAACTACAGAATTTCTTTCCCGGTATGTTAATCTGCAGAAATTCGCAAATGCCAAAACTGACAGAAATTTTTAGCGTATTTTTAGTGCTCACAATAAAAAACAAAAAGTTGTCGGATGGGTTTTTAGTAATATGGTATTACCAATCTTGAGCATTTATGCAGAAATTGGTTGCTGCAGCAGCTCTTGACTTTCTGCAGTAATAGGCAAAACTTCCGCAACATTCTGCATGTCCCATAACAAGAACGTTAGCCAATATAAGAATCTTGTTCGTTTGTGTTGTATATGTAAATATTGCTGCAAGGCTATATGTTACTTATTTCTGCAGTAATGTACTTTATTGCTTTAGTAATAACTTTTTTTCTGCTGCAGTATAAGAATCGCTCGTGGATATAGCTGAAACAATCCACAAAAAGTGAAACATTGCTGCAAAAATAGGATCGCTTAAGATTACTTCTGCAGTAATATTATTTATAGCTTTACTAATATTCTTCACTTTCCAGAAATACGACAGTTTCCGCAGATGTCGCTGAACTTACCTTTCAAAAAATAAATATTTCCGCAAAAAATCATTTCTTCAAAACTATTTCTGCCGTAATACAAATTACTGCTAATAAAAAACTTTATTTCTTTCAATAAAGTAAGGGTTTTCGAAGAAGTATCCGTTGTAAACTCCTATAATGTGAAATTAAAGTTGAAACTGCTGCAGAAATATATTAAAACTAATTTTCGCAGTTATATACGTTACTGCTTCGTTTAATGTAACTCTTTCCTAACAGTCAGGGATTTCTATAGATTTTTACCAAAATTAGCCACCAATCTGAATATTACTGTCGAAATTAACTTAATCTCTGGAAGTTTTTATCGTTTTAGAAAACTATTTAGAAATATCGGAAGAAATTATTTAATCTTTTTAACAAAAAACAGGCTAACACGAGACTCGCTTAAACATATTAAGCAATTTGAAGCCACGATAGGACGGTTTGCCATGACGGAATTTCACAATTTCTACGAAATCGTTTTTACGAAACTCCGGAGAAAGTCAAGTCGTTTTTTTCGGGGTTTTTTCTTTCTGCGCCACTTCAACTTTTGCATCTCCGGACGTATTTAGACAAAAGCGTAACAACAAGGCTGGGAAAATTTTCTGAATTTCCAAAGAAATTGCCTTTCGTTGGTTTCTTCCTCCTTTTCTCTCCTCATTTCCTCTTCAACTTGAACCTCAACCTCAACTTCAACTTCAACATGAACGGCCGAATAAATATATAGGCGAATAACTTGTCCTGACGTCAGGGACAGAAGCTATACCATTTCTACCTCATTCCCTCCCTTCACTCCACGGAAACAGAACCCTTTTGGCTACCGTCTCCTCATTCAAAAGAATGCTTCCTTTTATAAATTCAAGGAATCTTCCCCATTTTTGTTCTGACGTCCAACCTTCAAATAAAACGGTTAAAAAAAGTTTTTCTTTTCTAGAAATGGTTTCCTTAAATCTCCAGATCTTGTCTCGCTCAACAACCCCAGTCAAGCTATTTTTTTAAAAAATCTAATTGTTTAAAGAACTTAGTTTTAGAAATGTACGTGATTTTTTTAATGAAGAGTATAGCTTCCATACCTATGCGAATGACAGGTGGCAAACCCAAACCGGGTAACACCAGTCCCAGGAATATAAACCAGCAGCATAAAAGGTGAACAGTGTTGATTCCTGTTCTGTTTATGACACGGGCAACTGACTCATTCTGCTGATGAACATTTTGACTCTTATTTGTATTATTATTCCCGCCCTCATTTGGCTCGTTATCCCAAAGTTCCATAGGCACTATTGTCACTGCCGCAGACGTAGCTTTCCATTTCTCTCGCTTACGCATCTTCGGCGAACAACCACTCACCTTTTCACCAATTATAATGAGTTCTAACAAATCCAACGCCAATTTTTTTTTCACTTTAAAAAACTGGAAACACTTTTTTCACCCCTTTCAAGGTATCAAAATAACTGTAACTGGGCTAATTTTTGGACTTTTACTGCAGTTTACAAATTAGAAAGACAGCAATAATTTACTACTCTTAAGGTTAAACAATACACAGTAGTAACTTCTGGAGGAAATGTTTCTTTTCCTCGCAGAAATGAAACAAAAAAGTTTCAGGAGGTAATCACTGTTGTGTGCGGGTTAGTGGGACACCAATGACTGGCAGCAATGTCTTCTTAGACGCTGCCGGGTCCCCAGTGAATGTCCTAAAAACACAGCCCACTATACAAGAGCGACAACTCGCTTGCGCGCGATTCACTTGTGACCATTGACCAAATCAGGTCAGAGCTCAAACCATTTCACCCAGGCATTACCCAGCAATTGGCAATGTAAGTTCATGAAACTTGGCAAAATCGGTGGAAAGGAGCAAGATCAACGGCAAAAGCTGGCACAACTCTTTACATGGAATAAGAACTATATAAAAAATCCAAACTTCTGGGGAATCCTAAGCCAAAAAACATTGAGGTAATTTGCACAGAAATATTTCTCAATTTCCTGCAGAAATACACAAATTTGCTGCCTTAAATCCCAGGAAACAAAGAGGAGGGGGAGACACTGGGAAAAACGGCACAAAGGGGGAAAAAATAAAAGTACTATTTGAAAAAATGTAAATATTGAAATTCCAACAAAAAGTCTGCAGATGTTGTCGAGTTTAATATCATAAGCTTGGGGTATGATCACTTTTTTTTAAACTTCTCATTAAATTTAGTATTAACTGCAGGAGTTTTTTGAAATAACATAAAACTTCCGCAAAGTTGCAGAAATGTTCACAATTTCTGCCGAAATATTAGCCATTTTTGTAGAGATATACGAATTTCTGCAGCACTATGTTTATTTGAATTGCATTTCTACTTATTTGAATCTAAAACGCCTTTAGTGGAAATGTCAGCAAAGTTGCAGAAATGTTCGCAATTTCTGTAGAAATTTGGGACATTTCTGCAGTATTACGTTTATTTGGATTGTATAACTGCTTATTTGAATCAAACACGATTTTAATGAAAACTTTAGAGAAAATCCTGGCAACTTAACGCGAAAGAGCAGACAGTCGAATTTTCGGCAGAAATACGAAATATTCCTGTACCTTATCTTAGAGTCTAAAAGTTTCGCTAAACGAGAAATAAAGATTTTCGAATTCCGGGCAAAGTGCTGTAAACAAAGGTCGCAGAAATACGTGTAATTTCTGCGAAATGCCCTTTGTAATCTAAAAGTTTCTTTTGGACGTGGAAAAAGGCTTAAGAACGTCAACAAAACGTAATTGAAGCCAAAGTTACAGAAATATTCTTAACTTCCGAAGAAATATTGGATATTTCTGCACTTCGTATCACAATGTGCAAGTTTTTCTTGGACTTTCTTTGATTAAAAATATACCAAAATTGCAAAGTACAAGTAATACCCAAAGCAATAAACATTCTGCAAACTTAGTATTTCTGCTGTTACCTCGAAAACTTCCAAGCATGCTTACTCAATTTGGTTCTAACAATTTCTAACAATGTAATTCATCGTACACCACACGAGGTACTAAAAACTCTCCAATCAGCTTGAATTAGCGTGTAGTTTTTAGAATTTCTTAAAAATCTTGAGAAGTAGACTAAACCAAACTGGACAGAAATTAACTAAGGTAACTAGTAAATGTTCGCTGGGGAGTGAAATTCTCGTCTGGAATCATGAGCGGAACCTATCAAGGCATAGGCGTGTTCCGTTCTTCTTTTTATTTTCAGTCTTTCATCTTTTTTCTTTTTTCCAAAGGGAAAAGAACCGAAATGGACTAAACGAAAATCGATAAGTATCATTAAGGATCATAAATTGACACAACTGGGAGGATTTGCTCTTCAGGATTACTTGAGGATGTCTTTCGCCGCAGTAATAATAGCCAACTGGCCATTTTCTGTCCTAATAATGCACGATCCAGTACAAGACGTAAAACAGAGCCCATTGGTTTTTGCCGCTCAACGAGTTATAAAAAACAACATAAAAAATCCCCAAGGCCAGAAAACTAGAAAAAGCTTCACAAAAACGTTGACACCTATTCCCCCCAAACATTCCATGCCCATCATTTTTCTAAACAAGCCCAAGTCGACCTCCCAACAATATGGGCGACATGCTTGTCAACAGCCCACGCAAACTTTTCTGATAAAAACACAAAAAAGGATATTGATGAGTCTGCACAGTCTAGTCCATCTTCCTTACTAGCACTTTCTTGCTTTTTTTCTTCCAGTGCTATGGCCGTAATGGTATAGGGAAACTTTACGTAAAATGTGACAGATTTGGATACTTCTGTAGTCCGTAGACGGGGTTTAGCTACAAAATTAGATCACAAAACTTGGTAAACTAATCAAATAATCATTGGGTGGTTGCAAAACTCTTGCCAGAATTAAACTGATTACTTCATTGTGCCTACTGTGTTGAAGTTAGTAGTCCGATTTCTACAGAAATTCAAGACATTTCGTCGGAGATTTTGCAACTTTTGCCGAGTTCCACTGCGAAATAGTAATCTCTGAAGAAAAATCTCGAATCTTTGCAGAAATATTCAGTTCTGCAGAAAATGGAGACATTCTTCAGAGATTATATAAATTTCGCGTAGTTCCCCTATACAAAAACCTAAAGCTAAGTAATCCCTGAAGAAATATCTCGAAATTCTGCCCGAATATTCTGAATTCTGCAGAAATGCAATACGTTTCTTCAACGACTATGGAACTTTCGCGTAGTTTTCTCCTACGAAAAGGCTAGATAATATCAAGAAAATCCTCTAGAATTTCTGCAGAAACATTTCGAGTTCTGCAGAAATATTCAGAGTTCTGCAGAAATTCAATATATTTCTTAAGAGCTTATATCATTCTCGCGTAGGTACGCTCTGAAAAAGCTAAACCTAAGTAATTTCTGAATAAATATATTAAATTTCTGCAGAAATATACGAATTCTGCAAAAATATTTTAATATTTTACAAAGACATTTCGAAATTCTGCAGCATAGCCAAACCTGTCTTCGTAAAATAATGTAAGAATCCCTCCGTCAATAACAAGTAAAAAGAATCTCTAAACACACAATATATAAACAAGTAGCCAATATTTGCTAAAAGCGTTTTTAAAAACCAGTTAGCATTTGTAACCCATTACTAAAACATTTCTAAAACTTCTCTAAAAAATGCCCAAAAAACAGTGACTCGCTCCTTACCCAAAACAAAAACACATCCGCGACTTACATTACAAACAAATCATACATGAGCAACAGCTCAAGAGCACCGCCTACTCATACTTTCGAAGATCGCAGAAATTAGCTCCATCTACGTTAAAGAACAAGAAGAGCTTACATTCCAAACGCACGAAACAAAAGTACTTCTTCCTTAGCAAGCATGGACACAAACCTTCATTTGCACACAAAGTACTCTTTTGTTGTAACCTTTTCCCCAGCAAAATTAGTCCCTTTCCCCTCCTTTTAATTAAAAAATACAAGAACCAGGCTTTCCAATCAACGTTTTCCACGGAAAAAAACTAAAACTTGCATCTTCTCTTGCTTACTGGTACCCCACGAAAATTACCCTGTAAAAGGCAATCAGGGATGTGAAGTGATGTTTAAAAGAGGTTGGTTGGGAGAAAGGATACGTGGAACGAAGGTTCTTCATCTAACAAGCTCACTTCGTTTTTCTTTACGACCTTTCCTGGCCAAAGTTTTCTCATTAAAACCTGTGCTCACTCGACTTTTACAATATGACTCTCTTTAGACTATATATACCCCCAAAGTCTCGGCGCTTTTAATCGCTCTGACAGGCACCTTTTATAGCGTCTCGTCTGCATAATGATCGCGATATGTAGCGGGCGCGTCATGTGTATACCATAAAACCGTACCGCACCAAAAAGAGAGAGGAAGAGACGCCAGCTTGACACCTTTCCAATTAAACCATCACCGGTTCTAACATACCTTGTCTTCCGAGAAATTAGCATCCTCTTCTCTTCCCCCTCCATTGTAAAGGAAAGGGGTGTGTCCTCTCGTTTGAAACCATGAAATACTTCCCAAGTATAACTCAGTGAGACAGCGGCCAAATGAGCAGACACTATGGCACAAAGGGACTCCAATGAGTCATCTCTCTCCTTCTCTCTTCCTAGTTAACCCTCCCCAATTTGGGCGCTAAGCTTATTAGTTTATCTTTTTTAAACCCCCTTTCTTCCCTTCTTCTCCATCTTCAGGGCCTGAACCACCCGCCCCCCAAATAGGTATATATGTATCACCATTGTTTTATTCCGTCCGTAAGTACTTAAGTAGAAATGAAGGGAATAAAGCAACAATATTACTTAAAACTTTAAGTAAAAACTGAAAGAAAAACTTAAAACAGGAGGGATGACTATGACAGTTTGGGGGGGGAAGAGATACTAAAGATGTAAAATTTTAATTAGGTTAAACAGAGAATGAGACTCGACTCTGCTCTGCTGCAACAATGTAAAGGTCTCAGGAAGGAGCTTTAGTTGTCAAGCAAGCCGCCCGAAAGGGACGTATATACTTAAAAGAGGTAAATCGCCTTATAGGGACTTTATTAGAGACCCCTTTAGCGTATCCGTATAGCCCAAAAGGAGGCGATATATCTACTTAATATCTATCATATCGCCTAACCTTGTGCACCCAAAGTTTTTCTTTAAGGGGAAAATGTATGGCAGCAGAAATGGAAATGAAAAAATGAGCCAAAGAAAACATCAACCATCCTTATAATAGGGAAAACTGGAAGAGGTTGTCATGAGGCGGCTGTTGGACCCTGAACGTTAAGGGAGTTAAAATAAAAAAGATAGAGAGAAAATGGCCCCTACGATGGAAAACAACTGTTATTCGGTCAACCAACCGTTGCCCGGCGCATTTTGAAAGGGGAACTCTGCAGCGCCTTTGCAGTAATACAGAAATATCCCAAGGCAGTTTTTTTAGTGTTTTTGCGATTCAAGGAGTCATAAAATGTTTTTTGATTTTAGTGTATTTCTTGGCGTTTTTAAAAATATAAACTAAGAGAAATTTGTAGAAATATTGCAGAGATTTCGTTTCTGGAGCCGAATTAACCACGCTATTCTGCAACAATTGGGATTTTGGACAAGAATAGATACAAATTCAGAGAAAGGGGGGAAATCGACAGCGCTTTGAAGTAATACAGAAATATTATAAAGTATTTTTTTTACTTTTACTGTTTTTGCACGTCAAAGCAGTTGTAGAAAGGTAAAGAAATTGTTTTTAGATTTTTATTAGATTTTTGGGGGGTAGAAATAGAGAGAAATTTGTAGAAATATTGCAGAAATGTTGTTACTGGGGTAGAAATAAAGATTCTACTCAACAGTAATTAGGGTCTTGGTCAAGAACAAATAGAAATTCTCAGAAAGGGGGAAATCTGCAGCGCTTTGCAATAATACCGAAATATTCCAAGGTATTTTTTACCTTTTCTCGTGTTTGCGAAACAAAGAAGTTGTAGAAATGTAGAAAAATTGTTCTTAGATTTTATTTTATTTATTTATTGGGCATTTTTGGGTAGAAATAGAGATAAATTGGTAGAAATATTGCATAGATTTTGCTCCTGGGGCAGAAAGAAGACACAATTCAAAAGAAATTAGAACTTCGGACAGAATAAGGAGAGATTCGCAGAAATTTTACGTATTTTCTTAAAAACCGACGCAGAGTTGTAGATATTAGGTGTTTATTGCGAATTCTGACTAGAGACCGACCACTTCACATTGACCTTTCTTCTCCCTCAATCTTTGACCTGTTTCATCTCCCTTGATTCTTCCTGTTTCATTCCCCTGATCTCTCTCTTTGTGTTACTCAGAATATAAAATTGACATCTGTGGTTGACATGACGATGACAATGGTATAAATGACTCTGGTGCGAGAGTATCATGGTTGGTAGTGTTGGACGTAGTACTAATAGTTGAACCCAAGACGTTAGACCGAAAATCACCAAGCAAACACCATTCAGTGAAGTGTTAATGTAAAATACATTTAGTTATCATTTGGCAGCCATCTCTCCCTCTCCCTCGCAATCCACAACAAACAACGCAGGACCTCAAATCTCTATTTTCTCTTGACCAATCATTCTCGCATTCCTAACAGTGATAGAAATGAGAGGAGTTTCCCATTTTTGTTTAGTTCTTACTCTTTCTTCAATCTGTTCCACAAACTGTCAGAAATTCGTACGAAGATCTGCAAGGATTTTTACTGTCCGGGGAGAATTTTTTAATTCTGCAGCAACTAGGAAGATCTTCATTGAAAGCCAGCGAAATTTGCAAACAATCTAAGATTCCGAAAGAAATTATACACCTTTTCAGAAATCGAACGCTTTTCAAAATCTAAAGAATGAAATGCTTTTTGAGAAGCTTAAGCTTTTCTCACATTTAAGAGCTTCGTTGAACTTTTGAAGATTTTTTTCAAATTTTTAAATCAATTTTCTGCAAATGGTTCCGAGTTAATATCTGATTCTGCCCACACGAAGCAATATTAGTACTGCTTTTCAAGTGGGCGAGAACTCGTGCCAAAACCCTCGCTATAACCCAAACCAGAAACCACACAGAAGAACATGGTTAATCTAGCCAAAGGGGTAGTCAATCTAAAAAAAAAATCCAATATCGCTTCAGGCGACTAACAGAAAAGGAAACAAACTGACCTGCGGCTAGAAAAGTAACTGACCCCGCCCTCATTACCCTCCTGGGGTTATCCCTTCGGGGTCTCAACCTCAACAACTGTACCCCCCCCCCCTCAATTGTACTCCCCAAACCCATTTCTTTCTCCCAGAAATACTCCTAAACTAGGACTTGCAACCATTCCTAATATACGTTACAGATGTAACATATTTTTAATTTTAAAACATTACATTATCTTTGACTGATTTTAATATTGCCAACTTCAATTTTTTTAGAACACTTGATCCGTTTTAGGGAAAACCAGGTTGAAAATGTTCAATTAATTTACCATTTTAAATCACAACAATTTTGATTACATAGTTAGTCCAGGTATTCGTCGTTTTTGCATGTATAGAATCTGTTGACAAATGTATTTTTAAAATCTACTTTTCATGGCTTCTGAACTTAGCACCATTAAAATACGAAGAACGTAAAAAAGGCGGGAAAAAATCTGCGCGAATAAATTTTACTTTAAATAAAACTTCACAATGTTAATAATTTAACCTTAAGATAACCTAAATACAAGCTAAAACGTCTTTTTTCCTTCACAGTTTTTTTGGATTTTCATTTTTAATTACAAGGCGTCTTACTCAGGTACCGTTGGTCACGTACATCAAGAATGTGAATAATTACATAGTTCCAAAGCCGCCTCTCTCTGCCTACCACCAATCTGGCTTGGAATTTACCTGACAAGAGCCGAAACCTTGATGAAATACTTCTCACCCTCTCCCCCCCCCCCCCTTTTCTTTGCTGACACTCATTCCTTATTCCTTTACTCACCCCTTATTTTTGTTAGTTTTTCGAATCAACTTCTCTTGCATACCTCCCATTTCTATTTCCTTCTTCATAGAATCAAGAAAGACAACCATTTTTTCCACTCGCTTCATTCTGCCATCACACACACAAGAGTGTCGTACTACAGTAGATGCCGCTTATTGTGATCACTGGTAATTAGAATCATAGCCGCTTTATGGAATCAAATTTTAAAGGGCCGACTCAAAATGGTAAAATTCATAGCATTTTAATCGGTTATTAAAATCACACTTTCGGATATTAGAATCAATTTCAACAGAATCTTCACAGTACAGTAATGAAACTACAGTGTCATTGACCATTGTCATTGTTTTACGTCGTTTCGACCAATCCTGTCATTTCTAGCCTACTACTATGTTTAGGGCGAAATCCCTTCTAAACTCCCCAGACAATTAAATGAGCAGATTATTCAATTGAATGACCAGTTCCTTTAATTGAATGGGAAAACTAGAAGGGATATCGTGTTGAGAACCCTGCCTAAGCGTAGGACTGGGCTTCAAAGGCGCAGTGTTAGTTGTGTTTTAGACGTGTGGTTATACAAAAATGGCGACAAACAAAAAAAGAAGTGATTTAAATGTGAAAGAGAAGTTGCGGCTCATTGAAACTTATGACAAGTTAAATTTAAAAGATTTGCCAAAAAAGGGAAGCGGCCGTTAAGTTAGGAATTCTTCAATAATCTCTATGAAAATTGTTGAAAAATCGTTACGAAATAAACAATAGTGGGTACAGTGAATCTAGAAAAAGGAAACGAGTGAGTGTCAAAAATAGGTACATATTTCCGATTTTCGGTTAATATGCCTTTTGCTAGTCTCTGTATTAGTCGACTTTAACCTATCGTTTTGTAGATTGGGGCTATGTAGTGATCGGGGATCACTGTCAAGTATGGCACTGACCCCAGGTAAGCAGGTCGGGGGTCAAGGTCAAGGAACATAAACAAACGGAGCAGAACAGACCAACATAGTCATCGAATGCCTTGAGTTTTGTGTTGTAATTATCGTGTGTTCAATAAACCATCCATTGAAAAGATACCTCTAACGTGTCTCCACAACAGGGCTATTTACAGGGGAGGTAAAGAAGGAAGGAAAGGGGTAGAAGGAAGGTTAGGTGAATTGACATGGTACTGTACGTGCTTCGTCAGCCAAATTTGGTTGAAAAGTTGTCAAGCCCAAACCCTTTATGTCTTTTGTTTGTTTTTTTTCTCCCTTGCCCTTGTACGTCAATTTAGCCTCTTAATGGGCCAACACATTCGAACTTGTTGAAAAATCTGTCTCGAGTGACAATTTGCTAACAATGTCCAAAGTGGGAGACGCCTTCATAACTCATTCTTGTGCCCCCTACCCCCCACCCCTTTCCTCAAAGTGGATTGATTGGGGGGTCCAAGTGCAGGTCATAAGTCTCTCAGTAAACGTGCGGAGAAAAAGGGAAAAACCCCTAATATTTCAAGTTCTTTGACCTAATAAACTCCGATAATCGCCTTCGGAGCGTCGTTTCAACAACTTAAACTAAATTGGATAGCTTTTTCTTCTTTTAAAGCCCCACCATCACCCCTCTCACAATAAGACCCCCCAAAGAAGAGTCAGAAAGAAGGCTAAAAAAAAGAAGAAAAATGAAGCTATATTATAATAGCCCCCGTCCAGCGCTCAGCAGCAAGTCAATTGAGCATGGAGCCGTCCGATCCATTATCGTCTTCCTTCCTTTTTTATTTTTTTATTTACTAAGCGTTCTTAACACAGTTCCCTTTCGAGAATTTCGGAATTTTGCCACTATGACGATGAAAAGCATTTATTAACTAGCCAAAGAAATAATAATACAAAAAAAATGGGAAGAAAATTGATCAAGTTTGTGGGTTCGTTCCCGTAATGGACATCGCATGGACAAATTCGCTGTCCCGTCAAGTGAATCATTTTCGCTGGACGGTTGCTGGGAAGCTAAACAGGTAATCAGTGGAAGAGACAGAGTGGAAAATGGGCGTGTTGTGTATGTGTGCGGGCTCATTTTGTAGTTCACTCACGTTTTTAGCGGGGTGAGAGTGGGTGGGTTGTCCTTAAAAAAACTTAACCGATTTTTACCCAAAAACTACTCGACACAAGACTATAATGAGGCCCTTATAAAATGGGGCCTGCTGACGTTCGGCAATAGAGTGATGGACGACCTTTTCTTCTCTCGCTTTTTTCTTTTCTTAAGTAGATCTTACAAGAAGGGATTCGTCGAAAAGCATCTCTCCAGATTCGGAAGAGACCAAGAGATGTCTCATCCATCTTGGCAAAGTCCAACATGTTTCAAGTGACTGAAGGAAAACAGGTCTTCGGGAAACAACATGATTCATGTGGCTCTTCAGACGTTTTTTTTTTAAGAAAGAGGGAAAAAGGGGGGAACAATCGGTTACAGGAAAAGCGTTTAAGCAAAGACTATTATTCAAACCGTGTCCAAGACTGGAAGCCTGCGAACAATTGCTTTATTATACCACCGTAGTAAGATTCGATAGCTCCTAAGGCTATTAACCTCACATTATACAAGTGTTATCTATAACCGTCGAAATTCGATAAAAATATATAAAAATAAATAAAAGAGCTTCAAAAGATTAGGTCAAATGACTCGAGTGACTTCTCACGATAACTGCGTGAATTTCCTGATAGAAGCTGAAATAGTGCAGTCTGATTTTTCACGAAATTACACTTTTGTATTGGTAACTACACGCAATTGACCCTGATTTTCGCGAATCTATACTTCTTAGTATTAGTATCAAGCAAGATCACAAGGATAAAATAGCTTAAAGACTTAAGGCTCACGTATTACCTTTATAGCTCAGCATAGGCGGTTGGCAATAGGAATTTTGGAACAACTTTTTGAGAAAACCAGTGCATTCACTGAAAAAATTCCAAGGGCAATCCCTCTTCGTGAATTATCAAAAAAAAAGATGCACTATAATGCGGAAGCTATGCTAACGAATCCAAAGATCTTCCCAGCAGCGGGAGCTTTGCTCAAAAGCTCAATTACCGTACTTAATCAAGACAGTGCATTACTCTAGTTTTATTTAGAGGAAACCTAGTCGTACGTATGAAAAAATGTTCAATGTTATTTAAAATAATCAGAGATTTAGAAATAAAAGTCGGTCAAGAGCTCTACTCACGCTGATTTAATAACAAAAACAATTCTTTGACAGTAATCTTCAGCAAGCTAACAGGTATAGTGCACAACCAATGCACAATTTTCCAATGAGTAATACATTAGCAATATACAAATGAAGTTTGCAAGTATGAGAAATACGTTACCTAAAAGTCTGTCCTTTGACCGTGCACTAGCTGCTAATAAAATAAGACTTTTATTTGAGTTTGCTTTCAAATCTGACCAGCCGTTTTCGAGAAATCTTGTTCCAAAAGTTTGACGACTTGCATTGGGACATTGTGCTGCTACAGCAAACTGTTTTGACAAGTTTTATTTTTCAGAAGCAAAACAAGAGTAGAAACTTTGCCGGAAATTAGCCATCTATTTCTTTATTTCTTACCTTCTTACGCAAGGCTTTCGCTTAGCAATAACAAACATCAGTGCCATTTGTGGCTCTTTCATGTCAATAAGCTAAGGTATACGGGAGCCCTAAGAGCAAAAAAATTTGCAAAAACGTAAATTGCGTCACGTAAATATTAAAAAAAAAAAATGAAACAAAAATTGTAAAGTTGACTTATTTGGAGGAAACTCCAATTTGTTAACCGTAAATCGATTTCTTATAAATATTTTGAATTTCGGTATTGAAAGAATATTCAACATAACCATAATACAATCAGTGATAATCCTACATTAAAGATAAACATGATTTGGGGGCATTTTCACTACTAAAATTTCTTTATTAAATTCTTTCTTTCTTTCTTTATTAATTTCTTTTTATTAAAATATCTTAAATTCCCTTGCTCTTAAAGAGCGTCCCAAGTCATAAAGCCTTGAGAAAAAAGTATCAATTTAACTAAAAAATTCAAAATAAAAATTTAGAAAATAAAATAATCTAAAATTTTCAAATTATCTTTGTTTGGCAAAAGTTTCAAATTCACTTTCCATCTAAGGCTTTTATATATAGAACACAGTTTGACACATGTACTTATTGGTCCAACAATTCGTGCAAATCGCCGTACTTCCATGTGCAAATTGAAAGTCAATACTTGCGTCGTACCCTAACAACTCTTTGTCTATGTCGTTCTATCTCTTTTTCTGTATGATTCATTTTTATTATTTGCGAGTTTTAGTCGGGGTATCTTAGCAATATGAGCCGAGAAGTCTAGCGAAAATCAAAAGGGAAGGGCATATATACATCTAAGAAAAGCTGTGTGTCCCCCCACACAGAAAAGGCTTTTGGAAAAGTTGAACACGGCCGGGCGTCATTCACGAGCCAAAGATTTCGTCGTCGTCGTCGTCGACGGAGATCCTCTACCCAAAAGCCGGAAAGACGCGCTTTATGAAGCGTGGTACCATTGCAGGACGCCTGGTATATGTTATGTGTGTATACACCCCACTATTTTTCCCCTCCATTTTTTTGGCCTCCAGTTCCCTTCCCCATATCCACCCCATATCCACACCCTCAAGGAATCCCTGGGTTTTATTTCTTAGGAAGCTGAGGCTAACATTTCTGGGTGCCTTATATAGCTCACGAAAAAAAAGGAAAAATAGAAAAACAAAACAAAAAACATAAAAATATGAGCAGAGAATCTTCCGATATATTATACACAGCCATCAACAAGAACCCGGAGTTGCAGTGTTTCTGGGGTTCGAAGCCTTCGCCAAATATTGGGCAGAACCATAAAAAAAATCAAATGGGTTGAGGTTACGATGCAGGCCCTTTTTTCTCCCCTCATCCTTCTTAGTAGAGGTGGAAAAAAAGCGGATATTTTCTTGCCTGACTAGGAAATGACACTAAAAAAAAATTCCAAGAAGTCAATTCGTTCAATACTGTTCAATGGTAAAAATGGCCATCGATATGATGAGTAAGCCCAAACACATACCGTCTGATGGGTTTTTCCTAGCATCATGTATGTGTATGGTCTTATACGGTGCGGGGATGGGGTGGGGAAAGTAGGGGGTTGCGGTAGGCACCCTGCCAAAGGAAGGGGGTGGAGCGAAAAAATCGAAAGAAATGTGTTTGTTTTTTCTAGGTACAGCACAGGAACATGGTTGTTTAGCATAATCAGTGGATCGTTTTGACTCGTATTAGCCACAGCAGCCAGAACAAAATAACAGTGTGTTGTGGGAGAAGGACGGGGAGGGGGGATTGCGGGGACAGAATTGTGCATTCGCCATTCAGTGACCCGTAATTAACCCTTTTCCTTTTCTGCTGCTTCCAGCGAAAGAGAGGGGGTATACCCATAAAGACTGCTAATGACGGCTGGATTGATGGATGGTACACGAATCTCAACCCAAGCAAAACGATGAGCAAACCTCCTGCCGTTTTGCTGGAAACCTCAGAGCCTTTTTCCAGAGGTTTGAATATCCTTTTTGGGAAAGATGCTACCCCTTTTTGTTCGAAGAAATAGGCTTGTTGTGCCAATACATCGCTGGATCGCTCCCTTCTTTCCTCAAAGCTGGACAAGCGCCCAGACCAAATAAAGTACCATTGATTTGGAGTGTGGCAAGAGATGCTTGTCATTGCCTCGTAAGGGTATTGTTAACCTTTGTAGACATAATGTGTCCTCTCTTGAATAATCTCGAGTTCAATTAACCAACTTTGGGGGCAATAGGTTTTCAAGCCTAGGCCCGATATTATTAATAATAATACCAAAAAAAACTTTGTTTTCTAAGTGTAGCTTTTGGTCTGCTTGTTAAGGTATAAATTTGAGAAGAGTTTCCTGGTCTGTGTGAAGTTTTGAATAAAAATTGACTGTTAGGTTACTTAAAGTATGACCTTTTTTCATGAAACGATTACGCAGGATTTTATTGCAGATTTTGGCGTCAGACCAGTGGAACTGCCACAAATAGCCCCTGGAATGCCCGCAAATGATTGGTTCCAGTGTTTAACGTTCTTCATAGATGGCTGTACCTTACGATTTTTTTTTAAATTGTGCTTTTATTTTATTGTAAATCTAATAAATTAGGGATTACTGTTTAAGGAGCTGTAAATAAAGATAATTTTGGTTTATCAAGTTTTATTTCTTTAAAAAAAAAAAAAGATTTGTAAAAAAGAGTGCCGTGACCAGGATTCGAACCTGGGTTACTGCGGCCACAACGCAGGGTCCTAACCACTAGACGATCACGGCTCATATGTAACCTCCTTTAGTACGGGTACTAGAGCCACGTAATATGGGAGGCACGGCTACTCTTACAAATGTTTCACATATGAAAAATGGCAGAAGACTAGGTTGTTTTTACTACAAACTCTACAGGTTAGGACAATAAAGCGTTTATATGTACTTAATGAGATTGACAGAGGCTAATTTTCCTGTTAAACAGTAAGCAAGTCTAGACTAGTAATGGGACCCGCGTTATAATTTAGTTTTAAACATTTTTATTAAACTCGGTTCAAGACGGAATGGTGGATAAACTTACCTTGATATAATAATTGAGGCAATTGAAAGGAACATCCAATGCAGTAAAACACTAGATCACTAAGAATTTGTAACTAGTTAACGTTAAATACAGAACCACCAACAAGAGCAGAAAATAGCGTTCTTTCTTTTCCGTGAAACGCGCAAATTCCGTCGTCGAACTGGAAGCGCTAGTTACTTCTGCCATCTATTCCCATAAAATAACAACGGCAATACTAGTATCTCGTTCCACTGGCTGCACTGGTGCAATATTTTTGGCACTCAGTGTATCAAACACTGTGTATACACACTGAGTGCCAAAAATATTGCACCAGTGCAGCCAGTGGAACCCGCTGTAAGAGAATTGTGTACACTTATAGCGGGTTCCACTTGCTATAACTACATAATAGCGGGTTCCGCTTGCTGCACTGGTGCAATATTTCTGGCACTAACTGTGTATACACAGTGTGTAAAGATATTCAAATTTGACACATTGAGTGCCAAAAATATTGCACCAGTGCAGCAAGTGGAACCCGCTATTATAGTTATAGCGCTGTGATGCAGAGTTTACAGCTAAAAAGCGCGGGCAAACAATAAAGCCGGCAATAACAATCGTGTGATAAAGCAAATAAAAGTGAATTAAAAGTGGGAAAGTGGGACAGAATTCGGGCTTTTAACAACTGTTCTTATCAGAAAAAAAAATCTCATAGAAGGTACTAAACTTCTTTCCAAAACTAAAAGTGTAGAGCAACGACTCTGTCAAATTGTGCATAAAATTTATATTTGTACAACTTAAAAACCTTTTTCCGACAAGCTTAAACTAAATTCAAACTAAACGGTTGTTGGACTGAAATATAGGTATATTTCCGACGTAAACTGTCATTGAAGTCAAAAGGCGTATGCATGTTTCGCGTGAGTTAAACTGAAAAAATCCGTCTTTTGTCGCTTCATTTCACATTTCCATTCTCTGCCTAGTTTTCCATAGTATTCGCAGAAGAACTTAATAAGCAAGCGAGTTCAAGTTTGAAGAGGCTGCGGAAAAATCCACTCGGGGAACCCCCGAAAAGTTTATCGCTTCTTTTTATTTCATTCTTTGTGGGAACAAATTGCATCTTCTCCTTCCAGGCCAGGAAGTCCTCCCGAAAAGCTTTCCCCCTTTCCCTTGATCACGCCTTAAAAGTAAAGATAAAACACAAACGGTTTCCTCTCTTGGATTTGGGCCATTAAAATACTTTCGTGTCGTAAAAAATGACAAGATTCACTTCCCAATATACGACTAGCATCGCAGCAAAACTAACCGTAAAGTAACATTTATATTTGTAAATAAAAAAGTAACTTTTGTGGTTCTCGTCTGGCTTTTCTTTTATGCTCTCGTCAGGAAAACGGAGCTAAGCTTCGAACGAACCCCCGAAAAAAGCAACTTGACGTGCTGTGCAGCTTTGCCAAGTTGTTCTTGAAACTTTAAGCAGCTTAATTAAGTCTTTGACACTGTTTTTCCGCGCACAAGGCTCACAAGAGCATCGAGATGATGACGGCTTTGCCAAGTACCACTTCAATTTTCTTGCTCCTCTCCTCCGAAGATGGGAAAAAATCGTTTGGCACGTGCTTTTCTTCGCAACAAAGTGCCAAGGAAGAAATAAGAAAAGGGAAAAAATGCCAGCAGTCAACTGCTTTTAACAAATTTCCCACGCCTAAGAACTTTCTGATGGAAAGACAAATAGCATCTTCTTTTATTCCGTCTCAATCAATATCCTTTTTTGTAATTTCCCTTAGAGGAAAAGTTTTAAGAGGAAAAAAGGGTGGAGAATTAACTCTTCACTTAACGACCCGGGTAAGATAACAAATGTCCCTGGCACAAGTCGTTTATTGCTGGGCGTCTTACAATCATGGCCTTTTTTAAGTCTTTCTTTATATTGGTATTTTTTTTTTCTTCTCTGGCTGTGCCGAAGGCTCTTGTTACACGAAACGTCCACTTCCAATAACCCTATTCTTGCCCACGATATACCTTTTCTCGATTAATCTGGGCGTTTCTGGACGCACTTGTCTCTAGGAAGTAAACCACAAATACGATGGCACCATCTTTTGCTCTGAGTAATAGAACGATATTAATGGAGAGGAAGTAATAGGAATTCGGCGTCTTAGGAGACAGAAATCCAATAGCGCTCCGATTCCACGTGACGCGAGCTTTCATCTTCAAACAAACACGCACACGCCAATACAGGCATATATACATACCTTCAAACTTACGTACGTACTAAAACGCATAGACGATGACGTAAACAGAAGCTTAATTACACACCTTAATAGGATCTGAAGGTAGCTGCTAAGCAAAAGCTCTGAATATGCTCTTTGGCGTTCTTTCCGTTTCTTTTTTTGTTTTTGTTTTTTCTTTCTTGTATTACTACGAGAAAACAAAAGTCTTATCTATGTGCTAATTTCTTTTCATTGTGTTACTGTACTCTGTTCAGACAGGTTCATGTACACACTTATGAGATGTAGCTCCACTACCAGCGTGTGACGATACCACTGCTTATTTTTTTTAATGTTTTGTTTAACTTGAATTTAAAACAATAGAGTCTAAATGCACAGGGAGTGTCCAAGTAAAACTTTTCGTATGGAAGATAACCATCCAATCAGAGTGCGACTTGGTTTCATTGTTACTTGTTTGTTGGCTTCATTTCATTGTTGTCAACAATGCAATGATTTTTGTTTTGATACGCTAACTTGCAAAGTCGCACTTTAATTGGGCGGTTTATCTTTCCCATGTAAACGTTCACTTGGATACTACTGTACCAAAGTACGCTTCCATGTAACACGTCTCTGCAGGCAGCAATACGAAGCGATTGGTTAGAATGTGTCATTCATTGTTGGATCGTTGCGCATTAATTAAGCAAGATCAGGCGGGCCCCGGTTGTGAGCAATATTCGCTCGGTTACATTTCATTATTCATTATTGCTTTTTTTTACAAACATAACTTTACGGGTTCCCGCCTGTCATATAGCAAACATCGGTGGGACGGTGGCTTTCCGTTTTGGAGAACGTAGTGTAATTACTTTACTTGATTTATCACGTGAGACCCTATAATTATTATGATCCACGGTGAAATTTGTTTCAACAGTAATTATAATTCTTATTAATTTTTATTAGAACTGGATTTCTATTTTGTTTAGGATATTTTCAAATAGATTTTTTTTTTAATTTAGTTCCATCGGCCTGAGCTAAGCTCGTTGCAGTACAGGTACTTGGAGTGTAGGTTGCTAAGAGTGAATTGTTATTTAATGTCCAAGAACAGTTATTTTCAAATAGATTTCCCAATTAATTTAACTTTAACTTAAATTAAATTTGTAGTCTATTTAGTTTTCTAATGCAGAGTTAATTTATCTTTGTATTTTTAGGTCAGGCCAATTGTCGTTTGTATTCATTGGAAGTTAATTTTAGTGCTATAATACAATTGAAGTTAATTAAGTATCCTAATCAACCTAGATTAATCTAACTTTCCTTATCAGTTTGAGCTTAATTGAGGTTTCATATAGACAACTATTTTCTGTTGAATTCAGACAGAAATTCCAAACTTTTAACTTATTATAACCTTTAACTTATTATAACCTTTAACTTATAGGTTACAGAGAAATCCGAGTATGCTTGCTTTTTTTAGTGAAGATCTGAAGCTCAGTTATTGTATCCGTTTGTATCTCTAGTTTCCTCTGTCTATGAGAACCTAATAGTGGTCAAGAAGCAGTATCTTGAGTTCTTCTTGTATTTCTTCTCATTCTCGCTCCTCTTCTTCTTCTTCTTGCCTTTTTCTTCCCCTCGCACTATAGGGGTCCCACAAGTTTATATCTTACGAAAAACGAAGTTTGTACGCGAAGGGATCTGCGTCGTACGCGTCTCTCCAACAAGGCCGTCTCTCTGGGATTCCGCGGAGAGCGACGCTCAGTACGCTGGAAGCTAAGACGGCGTCCGGATCGCCTTACCTTAGATTTACATATTATTCCCCACCATAAAAAAGAAAACAAAGTAAACATCTCCGGCCCACTAAAAAAGAAGAAGAAAGAAGCGCAGGCGAATAACACTGTTTCGCTTTTGGGATTCTGGACCCAATCGTGAGCAAATTCCAAGGGACTTTGGATTGGGGATTGGGAAGAGGACACAAAAAAGAGAGCTTTTTTCGATGCCAATAGATCACACAATCTTTGGGAGCTTTGCATAACAATCACTGGCAGTTTGATAGTTTGAGTGCGGTGCGATGCCATGACGTGGTGGATTGTGCGAACGTTTTGGATCCTGGCATGGGTGGTCGCCACGAATAGTTTACCCGCCAGCATACACATTGGTGAGAGAAGTTTGGGGAAATTTGAGAGGGAGGAGATTTTAGCATACTATTAAATTCCTTACACAATCAATGCGTTGGTAACGTACAATAGAGTATTTCGTTTCCTTACAAGTCAATTTCGAGTCAGATCAAGCGTGGTTTCCTTGAACTTGCTATTGCCTCCTTTAGCCTATTTTAGCCTTCATTTTGGGGCTTCTTAGAAGGGGTTTCCGGGGATCTCTCGAGGGAACGACTTTGTCTCTTCGGATTGCGATTCCGAGCTCGTTCCTATTTCAGCTAAGATCTTGGGGCTTGTCACTCGTGTCTTACTTCGCTAACCTACTCTATAGGTTTACTCTGTTCACCCTGTTCACTCGGTTCTTAGGGAGAAACTTCGGGTCTCTGGGGAGAGAAAGGAGGCTGCTGGACTATTTTAAATTACGAAAATGGAAATCGAAAGGGAAACTTTTAGTGTCGTAAAATCTGTTAAGCTTTTAGTGCAGGGTGTAATTATGTTAGGAAATAATCAAGAAACAAACTTTAAGTTAGCTTTAAGGAACTGAGAACAAGTATGTTGGATAGATAACACGCAGTCATTTTCTCCTTCAGGAATTTTTCTTCTTTTCTTGGTAATCAGTTTGAGAAAATTAGGGAAATTACTAGGAAGGTTCTTGTCGGAGTGGAAAGCGTGGTTGCAGACACAAAGTTTCCCATTAAGAGGAGTAATTTCGGATCAGTCGAGTACAGCCTTTCAATAAATAAGAAAACTAGTAAAAGTAAATAATTAAAAAGAATAGAAATAATTTTAAAAATAAAATAAAAAATTTTCAGTTAATTGACAACACCATCGAGCAAAGTAATAATTGCAACTGTCTGTCCAATTCGAGTGATCGGTCCTCTGGACTTCCTGTAATCTACATTTTCTCGTTCCAAAAAGACCAGTATTTAATTCTTATCTAAGACTTTAAGAGTGCCTAAGATCTTCTACACCAAAAAAATCCATTCGTCTTTTAAAACACTTCGCGATAAAGCCCGGACGTGAACCTTCAGCCTTACATCAAAGTGTTGCAGTCGTATCTCTACAGCATTTCCTTAGCCTTCATTTTTTCCTCCTTTGGTCCAAGTGGTTTCGTTGTCACTTGAACGTCCTTTTTCTTCTCCCTTTTTCTTGTATTTTTTTGTCTCGATCCGGTGATGGCTGCAGCAAATCTTTTCCAAGTCTGCATGGCAAAATGCAATATTAACCGCAATATTAAGATGAGTAAACATGCATGTCTATTCATCCTGGGCAAATATTCTCCACTTGAAGGTCATTCCCATCTGAACCAAGTTAATGTACCATAAATTCTCCCCAATTTTACAGCAAAAAGAAATAACAAGAACCCCCTTTACCTCCTAGGAAACGAAGCTCAGGTTTCCTTTACCGTTCGAAGGAAGCCACTCTTTTTCAGCCTCAAAAACGACAGAGAAAAAAATAAATTAAAAGAAATAAAGGAAGGGGGCCTTAGCGATGATCTTGTTAAGGAAAATGCAATCCTATAAGGCGAGCCGTGTCCGGCCGAGGTAAAATCCCGAACCTGAAAGGCAAAGAAGTTGTAATAGTACATGGATTTAATGTGACATAATCTATAAAAAGGCAGCAGCCTTATCGCACCCACGCCATGCCAGTCTATGAAGGAAATAAATACAAGAAAAAAGGGAGGAAAAAACGATATTTTCTCGCATCCAAAATGTTAGCGTCGACACAATTTTGGGTTGTGAGGAAAGAAAAAATGTTATGAGGTCTACAAAAATGAATTCAATGATCCGTAGAATACTACAATGCTATATAAGCACACATCTCTTGGCGAGTGCGAAGAATATATCGATAAAATATTGAAATGGATGGAATAAAGCGTGTAGCACATTTCGCGCAGAAGGCTTTTCTCGAGTGCTGCCAAATAGCCTAACAAAATTTCCCTTTTTCACGTATATTAAACATATTTTGGCCGTATAGCTATGTACCGTGGAATTTTTTTTTTTTTTTTTAATGTTGCTGCGTGGGCTTTTGGCATAGAGCCAAATAATAGGGAAGCACTAAGATAGGGAGTACAAGATTTTTCTCGCAAGTTTTGAGATTAGTTCAGCAAAATTCTGTGCGTCATGCGCCATGGGAGTTCCCCCGAAAAGTTATATTCGTTTCCTGGTAAGCTAACGGTGTATGGTTTCCTGCAATACTTATTTCCTCCAGCAGTAATTTTTGAGTTTGGATGTTTACCTTTGCTTAGTAATGCGAAAGGGAAATCCGTAGAATTGGAACGTTGAGAAACGGGGGGTGAGGCCTGAGGCGTCGTAGAGTTTTCTAAGAAATGGGACAGTAAATCTTGAGTGAAAATTAATTGATGATAGCAGAAATTTGATAGAAATTGACGAATAAAGACCGAATGATGGAAGCATTTAAAAGTTCGTAGTTTTTTAACCAATTTTGGGTGAAGACGGACAAACAAGTAATCAGTTTGGAAGAAATAACATTAGTTTTTAGCATTAGCGTAACTAACTAAACATTACCTTTTTAAAAAAGCAAATAAACCGTAATTATATTTCAGCAGTTGTAGTACTGTGGAAGAATTTGTTTAAAAGCCATAAATTAGAGATCAATAAAAGCATAAGGAGATCCAGCAACGGGTAGCATCTGTAGAAACGTTTTGAAGAAATATCTGGAATATTTCTTAAGAAATATTGTTAATTATTTCTTAGAAATACTGTTAATTATTTCTTAGAAATACTGTTAATTATTTCTTAGAAATACTGTTAATTATTTCTTAGAAATACTGTTAATTATTTCTTAGAAATACTGTTAATTATTTCTTAGAAATATTAACATTTTTGTAGACATTTCGAAATATGTGTTACTCAACGGTTTCTTTCAAAGCAGTCAGTAACTTGTCTAAAGTTGTATAGCCTATTAACTTCTAAGAAGAGTCTTCTCATTAGGTTAACCTTAGATCATATGGGGGCTCTGGCTGTGCTGCGGATGCGTGCGTAGTAAAGGGTGCTGCTACGGTAGACTTGGCCACAACAATGGTGGCTAATTGTTTTGTTTTTGTTACTGTTTCCTACGTGTTGCTTTCTAATGTGGTTCAAACAAGGTTGCCATGTGAAATAATCGTACAAAAGGCCCCTTCTCGATAGAACAAGAGGTAGTGTTAATTTAATGTTAACCTAAACTTTCATACCTATGTTTTTTTCTTATACCTAAAGTAGCACCAGAGCAAAACTCCATGGAACAATTGTCAGTTGCAAAAGTTAATGCAAAGAAAGAATTCAACAGATTCACGGATGCAATAGAATTTAAAGGTGGGTAAAATAGGAACTTTTCTTGTACTTTCGTCACATGGGTTCCTGTAATGAATTTGCTTATAACATAAAGGAATTATGTGGAATGCACGTTTTCCTAGCACAGATTCAAAAAGCGGTCAGGTTCAGGCCACAACAATGGCCGCTGAGTTGAGGTTTGTTTCACACATCGATAGTGAATACGATCTAAAGATTGCACTGTCTATATTAAAAAGCAATCCATAAACCCTATTTATTCAACTCCTTTATTAAGTAAAGGATCTGGGACTAGATTGAAATGCCCATGTGTCTTATTTTTCAAGAACAACGAAAATTGCTGAAGCAGACAGAACCAATTTTCCAAGGAATTTGACAAATCACTTCCCACAATGAAACATGTCATTTTCTTTCAGAGGAACGACTAATCAATCCTGGGGAGTTCTATACAAGTAAAATGGCTGCGAAAAGAGACGTCATGATGTTCCTCGACAAATTCTCAATATGACTCCCTTCCCCTCCCTAAAAAAAATTTCCGATATTTATCTTTTTTTAAGAAAGAAACAAAGAAAAAATCCTTTTCTTCTTTGAACAGAAAATCGATACAAAAACCGTGCTCTTCCGTATCTTTTTCTATTCCCTATGAAAAGTAAAGACATAAAAAAAAACATTTTCTTTTGTATCCCAGGTGCACTTTTCACGGAAGACCAAAAGGACAGTGCCAGCGAATGGGCTTTCAAGTACGCCGTGTATAAAATCAACCAGGACCCGGACATCTTGGTCAATACCACCTTAGTCTACGACATCCAATACATTCCGAAAGACGATTCCTTCCATGCGACCAAAAAAGGTATTAGCAATAAAGAAAAAACTATCTCTCATTTCCACCTTATATCCTTCCAAAATCGTGTTGTTCCTTCTCCCATCCCCACCCGAAAGCGAAAAAAACGTGGATTTTCCCTTGCTGCATGCCATTACAGATTTTGTTTTAACTTTTTTCTTCTCAGAAGCTGTAAAGAAGGGAAAAAAGAAGAAAAACGGCTAATGTGATCCAAGGGGATTTTCCGGATGGAAAATACAGTTTTTTCCCCAAGGACAAGGATATTGCCTCTTAATGGGCAATTAAGCGCATTTACAGCATGTGGTTATTGTCGAGCAAGCGAATTCTGCCCTAAATCTTCTTTTTTTCTGCCTAGTCGAGAACAGATAGGTCGAAGAATTTTCTTGGTCTGTCTACAGCAAGTTACTCCAAATGAAAAACTTGAAAAGAAAATAACAGACAAAAGAGGAGAAGTGAGAAGAGAGGAATCAGAAAAGCATGCCAAATGCTGCCGATATTTATTTCCCGTACTTTTTTTAACAACGTATTGTCTGTTATTGAGCAAATAAGCAAAAAAAGGTGTTCTTTTCTCTTCAGCTCGAATGCTTGGCACGACAACCGTCTTGGCTTCTTTTAGTGTTCATTCTCTCGCGCAAAAACAAAAAAAAAATAACAAGCTGATCAAAAGGCTTTTCCTCACCCTGTCTTCCCATCCATCTTCCCTTGGATCCGCTAGGTTTTTTTTTATTTTATTTCCTTGTGTTTTTTTTTGGGGGGGGGGGTGTCCTTGTTTGGTGGCATTCGAGGGTAGAAGAGTAAATCTATGGCATCAGAAAGATCATCAAGATATTGGTTTGTTAAACCCTGAGGGTTATTGTTATCTAGGTTTGGTATTATCAGCAGAGGTTATAGATAGTTATCGTTAAGCAAATAATCCTTTGAAATATGATTGTTTTTTATTTTAATATTACTTTTTGTGTTTGCATGTAGCGAAGTTAGGTTTGGAACTATAATGTTTGCTTTGCTTTGTGTTTTAGCGTGCAAACAAGTCCGGATGGGTGTCCAAGCCATTTTCGGACCTTCAGATCCCATTTTGGGATCGTACATTCAATCCGTCTGTGATGCGCTGGATATACCACATTTGGAAGCCCGCATGGATCTAGAACCTTCGGAATGGAAAGAAATTTCCATCAATTTGCATCCTTCACAAGCTCTCCTTAACCAAGCATTCCAAGATGTCATGGAGTTTCTCAATTGGTCCAAAATTGCCATCATTTACGAGGAAGATCACGGTAAGTTAGCATTGTAAGATTCGTGAAGTTAATTTTTAATCTTCGATTTTTAGTCTTCGATTGTGTGATTATAATAGTGTTGAAACTTTTTTGGACTACAAAATAACGAATATATAGGCATTCCTCGCAATAGGGAACTGTGTTTTAGATTTCTTGAGAAAATAATGTGTGTAGAATTTATAATTAAATGAAACTAAATTTCGGGTTTAAAAAAATTGAATTAAATCGCAATTTTCAACTCGATTTTCGTGTAACACGAATATCTCAATAACAGTAACTTTCCATGCAAACTTGTTGTAGTTGTAGTTTCTAAGCAAAGCAAAAATAGATCTATGACGTCACCTTAGTAATCGTCGATCATGTTTAGGATAATGATCGATATTCAATGAACATTGTTTCATCCTCTTACGATAAACTCTTCTTGACGTCTTGAATTACATATCATAATCCGAGTCATACTACTTTGTTCCCATTGGAAGCAATATACAGAAATCTTTTTTCTCCTCTTTTCGTTGTGGTATATTGTTGCTTCTTTCTTGCGTTGTGCCATAGCCAGTCTTCGGGTCCCGGAAGCCAATTTTTGGTATCGATCGGTTCTTCATTGGCTTCTGGACCCTTTCCCCATCCAAGGAGATAAATTTCCTCGGATTTCTGGCTTACCAACACATTAAAAAAAAAAACTCTGGTAACTTTCGAGAAGACCCTCTTCCCCCACCCATGATTCAAAGTTTACGACTTTTTGAATGAATATACATACATATAGTCTTCTTTTAGCATAAAATCTTCCATGTACTTTCCATGAATGGAAAAGTGGGCAGGCAATCGTTCCGTAATTCCAATATATTAGGAACACAAGTATATTTGTGTTTGCTCTGTGTGTATTTTAACGTAATTGTTAATGTTATTTTTTTTGCGGGGGATTTTGTTTCGTTTTGGGGGAAATACAGGATTGTTGAAGATGCAGAATATTATCCAGTCAGCGGGACCTAAAGGTGTGGAATTATTTCTGCGACAAGCCAGTCCTGAAAACTATCGCGAAATCTTGAAAGACATCAAAGGAAGAGACGTCCATAACTTGATTGTTGACACCAGATCTGAAAATATGATCGCCTTTTTGAAAGCAGTAATACTCATTCTGAAAGTTGGGGAAAGTGTAACTTTTTTTTTTGGTAAACAGATTCTACAACTACAGATGAACGACTACAAATATCATTACCTGTTTACGACCTTTGATGTGGAACTCTTCAATCTAGAGGACTTTAAGTACAACTTTGTCAACATTACCGCATTTCGAATTGTGGATTCGGACTATTACAAAGTCATCCAAACACTCAAAGACATGGAAAAGTTTCAACCGTACGGCTCTCAGATGCTAAACCGTTCGCGAATCATCCAAGTAAGTTTCCTAGATTACCCCAAGTTTCTTGCAGCTTTAGCCTTATGGAGGAAACATTTATTTCTTCGTGAGTTCTTTGAATTGAGTTAATTATTCCGTTAATTCTGTAAGCCTCTCGGATTTGTTTGATTTGCCCTGAGTTTTTTTGTAGCTATTTGAATTTGCTGACTTCTTCATTGAATCCTTTGGAATCGACGAATCATTCGTTCGTTTACATTTCTTTCTTTGTTTTTTTAATTAGTAGCCTAATTCGTCGTTTATGAATGTTTGGTGTAATTATTTGTTTTAATTCGTTGCTCCTATTTTAAATTTACTTTTTTTAGGCAGAAACTGCGTTGGTGTACGATTCCGTGTACGTGTTTGCGTTAGGCTTGCAGTCATTGGACCGTAGCAGCTCTTTGCGAATCACCAACGTGTCTTGCGAGGATGAAAAACCTTGGAGTGATGGCTCCTCCCTTTTCAATTACATTAACGCGGTAATTACATTCGTTTAGAAAAGTCTTATTTTGTATCTGCTTGTAACATTTCCCATGAGTTCTACACATTTTTGATAACTAATACGTACAGAATTCATAAAAGTGAGTGATGTTTACGTTTAAATGTCTTAGCGTGATCAAATGTGGTTAAAAATTATTAACGATATCAAAGATGTAAACGAATTTCTGTTAGAATTTAAATGCCTTCGTTCCATTACAAAATGCAAGTATTTAGACTTTTATTAGCCTATCAGGTGCTAGGAACAGACTTCGAGAGTTTGTATTTCTGACCTTGAAAACAATCGTAAGCCATCTTTGAAAAATTTCAGTAAAATTCTACAAGGTTTACACAATATCAAGCTAAAGTTCCTATGAAAAGTTAGTGTTTAATCTTAGCTAATATTTTAGTTCAGATGTTAGCCACAAGATGCACTGAATTATGGTCACTTGTTTCGTAACCATTACTCACTTCAATCTCTAGAACACCAAGGGCAATAAAAAATAACGTGGAGATATGGATGAGTTTGTGCGATCCAACTTGTTGAGTCGAATCCATTTTTTTACCATTTACTCGTTATTTCTGCGATAAAAACACCATTAAAAATGTGTTTCGCTAAAAACAGTCTATAACAAGTAGTTGACTGCAGTGTGTCTTTAATCTTTTCGTTTTACTTTCTTTATTCTTTGTAGGTGGAACATCGAGGATTAACGGGTCCTATTCAGTTCAAAGAAGGCAAGCGAACCAATCTGAAACTGGATCTCCTGAAGCTAAAAGCACACGCGTTAGTCAAAGTTGGGGAATGGACCCGAACTTCGCGAGTCAACATCACAGATCCGGCTGCTTTCTATGATGCCGGCACTATGAATGTTACACTTATGGTTATCACCAACTTGGTAAATATATATAACTCTAAAGAGTCTCGACAACTTTGTGTGTTGTCCTCACAACTTTCCGGACTGTTTCTATCTCCGTGTGTTTATGAAAGCAAGAAAAGCCTTAACCAATTGTATAGTCTGTTCTTGTTCGTCTCCTACACTCTAGCGACGGAACTGGCCTTTGTTAAGCCCCCTTCTCTTCATTTTACAATAGAAATTGCTCAACCAGAGTTCCCGAACAAATCAAGTCAAGGAAGCTCATGATGGGAGGAAAAACGGAAATAGCTTTTATTTTTTTATACGCTGCAGATCTTAGTTTGAAGATTACAGAATAATCATTATTCTCTTACTTTCTTTTAAGCTTTCGAAAAGTTTTTTAGTGTTTGCGTGCAAAACAACTGTTAAAATCATTTCTGCAAGAAATGATTAAGCATTTGCGTAAGTCCTAGAAGACTTTGTAACTCTATTTCCCCAGTCTGATCCCTCACAAGCAACGCCAATGGGGGTGCATCAGACAAGGTATAGAAAACTTTAGGATTAGTGTGTTGCCCGCTGCACCATAACAGGTGAAAAACCTATTAACCCCCAAGAGAAGAATTGATTTTCATTGTTGCTAACAATGAAAACTATGGAACCGAGCTTTAAAGGGCAATAAGCCACCAAAAAACAACTTTATCTTATAAAAAGAAGTAAAAAATCTAGTTTCTAATTTTATGAGTCTTTTTATCATACGGCAAATAACAATTGAGACATTTAAGGAAATAAGAAATCTGAAATTCAAATGAGGCATTTTGCCATTGGCCCAGCGTTGTCACGTGGTCCTGGGACGGCACTATTGTGAACCACGGCACTAGGGCGCACCGCAGACCTGTGTTTCGTGTATACAAAGTTTCAACGCGAGTAAAATGGCTGAAGTTTCAGACGAGAGCGATTATTTTTTTTAGAAGCCACATTGTAGAGGATGAAGGGACGGAATTGGGCCAGTCGTTTGTCATTCCTGTGCCAGTAATTCAAGAATGTGCTCAGGCCT